>NMRB01001611.1:115313-135861 GCA_002633025.1 Notospermus geniculatus | reverse complement strand
AAATTCTCAGCCTCCAGTGTCCGGGTGATTGAGATATCATGAGATTTGATATATCAAACTTGATAATTTGAAATATCTCTGCCTGTGTTAGAGATAGAGGCATGATATCACCCATACTTTGGTTATTGAGGATGCTCACTTCGATTATGCAATGACCTTGATGATCAGAGGTCAAGGTCAAGGTCAAACTTGATACTTTGAAGTATCTCTTCCTGTCGTAGAGGTAGTGGCATGATATCACCCACACTTAGGTTATTGAGGATGCCCATTCCGATTATGCAATGACCTTAACGATCAAAGGTCAAGGTCAAGGTCAAACTTGAGAATTTGAAATATCTATGCCCATGATACAGATAGAGACATGATATCACCCATACTTAGGTTATTGAGGCTGCCCATTTTGATTATGCAATGACGTTGATGATCAGATATCAAGGTCAAGGTCAACAATGAGATGAGTTATTGGCATGAGATCAAGTTCTGTGGGATTCAGCTTCGTTGTCCATCAGTCAATGTATCCAGATCTCTGTCAATGTATCCTGATCTCTATCAATGTATCCTGATCTCTATCAATGCATCTGATCTCTATCAATGTATCCTGATCTCTATCAATCAATCAATCTTCATCTCTGTCAATGTACCGTTCATGTAAAAGTACCTAATCGGGAACCATACGACATTTACAATGTCATCTTGTTGTTTCAAGTTTATTTTACAGAATCAATCACAAAACACCTCCAAAGGAAACAACATAATAAAAAAAATCAGACGCATAAGTTACACTGTATGTTGTGATATTTTGGGGGAAACAAACTTTAAAATTCACGTTGACTTTGCGTCACAAACCCTTCTCTGAAGCCATCTTTGACTACACAAGACCAAAGGGGAAGCAAGTGATTGGCTCACTGGTCGCGTGGCGCTGAAGCGGTTATTGTCGTCCTGGGTAAACCTTAATCTTACCCAGCACCAAGCTGGGTAATCCTTTTTCTTACCCACCATCTTCCTGGGTAAACCTAAGGTACGCAAATCTTACCCAGTTTGAAACTGGCCCCACGTAGATCCGCTGAAACGGTTATTGTGCTGATTCTTTATTCCACAAAAGGGAAAACAACAGCTTATAATAAGATGCATCAACAACCGTTTCAGCGTATCTACGTGACGCCAATTTCAAGCTGGGTAAGATTTGCGGACCTTAAAGATAATATATCACGCCTTTATTGTTTACATTTAATGTTTGTAAACATGGATGTTTACATCATGTTATTTTGAGTTTTTGGGACATGCCAACCCACCAAATTGAATCGTTCTGGTGTCAAAAGAATTTTTAGAGGGGCACGCCACCAACAAATTACCCATAAGACAATAAAACACTGGACATAAACAAACAAAATGTAAATAAACAATGATTTTCGTGGCCCGCGAAAATACCCGTGATATCTTTAAGTTTACCCAGGAAGACGGTGGGTAAGAAAAAGGATTACCCAGCTTGGTGCGTAGTAAGATTAAGGTTTACCCAGGACGACAATAACCGTTTCAGCTCTAGGCGGCACACCAGTATTAATACAAATCCAAGCCATTTTCCTTTCACGAGACCACAATATACCATCCTGTCACTCGCACCCAGACGCTCTGATGATTGTAATATTTGGGGATTATAAGGACCATAGCTAGGTTTTCAAACCATATAATTTTTCGTTGTGGGTTGACCGTGATAATATCAGGGTTAGGGGGTCCGAACACGAGAGGGGTCACTGATCAGCGGAGAGAAGCACCGAGCTGGCTGCCAGAGCCCATGGCAGTGAATCGACCCTGCGGAGGAATACAAGACGTACAACATACCGGTATCCAAAAACTCATCAGATTTTTAAATAAACACTATATTATTTCATGTTCAGCAAAAAGAGGATTTACAAAAATATCCAAACCGAATAAATCGTGTTAAAGGGGAAATACCAATTTTAATAGTACTACTTTGTCTAGACAACCTGGCCCTGATTGGTCAATTACTGGTGTATAACCTCTAGTGGCCCTCCACTGCAATGCAGCATCAGCAGGGTGATGGTCGAATGAAGTAACACTTCTACCTCTTACTACAAAGAACACAGCAGTGTATAATGTTGCAGTAATTCCAATCACCCACACCCCCACTGACCATCGGAAGAGATGAGAACTTCAGCTGATATATCAGGGGAGGTATTACCGGTATATTTTGGTAAATAAACACTTCACACTGACTAGGCTACAGGTATATCAACCAGGCGCAAAACATGTTAGAACTTAGACTGCACAAAAAGAATGGACTGGCCATATTCATGGCAAACGTCTACAATCAATAATCATCCCAGAACTCGCCTTGTCTTGGCATGGGTCTCCCCGACCATCTACTTGATAATCCACTCACGCCTTTTGTTGTATTATTTCTTTGGTCAAATAAACTATTTCAATCAATTCAGGTGAGTCAATATGTGATAGGCCATCAGAAACAACTGCATGAAAAATGTATGAGGTTTCCATCCCAAAATCAACATCCAATTCAACCCAGCTATGGCCGTGAATAATGACATGGCTCATATTTCAGAATTAGGCTATGTGCCATGAACATACAGTCTTGAAAGTATGTGCTGCACATAGCTTCGGCACAATTTCAGCACTGTCGATGTGACACACATAAGATTTCAGACCAATGTGCCAGTGTCGTAGTTTCAGAACCTAGTTTCAGAACTATGTGACACAAACAAGGTTTTGAGAATTTTGTGACACAGGCAAGGCGTCAGTACTGTGTGACACAGACAAGGTGTCAGAACTGTGTGACACAAGGTGTCAGTAGTGTGTGACACTAAAAAGGTTTCAGAACAAGGTGTCAACCAAAATGACAGGCAGCCTCCCAAATAACACCAAGCTTACTGACACTATTAAGTCACCCAAATGTGACTAATACCTGACGAAGAGTTGACTAATACGTCTCAAATGAGTTCCAGCAGGGGTAATCCAACATACACTTGATCTACACAATGACAGTGCATTGTACATAGCAAGTAAACACACAAAGGACCAAAAGGGGCCCAAATTAAAAGTGGGCTCAAAACCACCAAACAAAATTAACTTACAGAAAAATCGTATCCCCAACCATACTTAAACTCCTGCAGCTGAACTTCATGACATTAGAAACATTCCAAAGGTCCAGATGGACTTAGAAAAAAGGGATTTTTACAAGAGAATCAGGCATTGCCTCAGGTGGTGTAAAAAGGGCTTAGGAGAAGGGCATTATTATGGGAATATAGGAACAGGACGTGACATCACAAACCTAAAGTTTTTGAGTGGGAAATTCAAATATGACTTTTTTTCTGAACTCCTAGGATTCTAAGTCCTACGGACCCTAACTCATAGGATTCCAAGTCCTACGGCCCTGGACAACTAGGAACTGTAGTCCTATGACCAAGATTCCTAGAAACCAATGTCCTAGGAACGCGCCTCCTTAGGAATAGAGGTCCAACATTTAGGAAAAGCTGTCCTAGCGGACTTCCGTTACGACTTTCTGTGGATATAACCGCCCACACCCTACTCCATGACTCGGTGGATTCACAGGTCATCTTAAAGTCCAAGTCAACCTTCATTCAACATGGGCAAAATAACAAGTTTGAAAACCTACACAGGTCAGTGGTCAACTACTCCCGACCCCAGAGTCTATTGCTACCGCTGTAGACTCTGGCTTAAATAGCGCACATTTGTCGTTATTGTCGACAGAGGGCGCTCATGGTGATTGACGAATCGACGAGTCGTATTGCGCTGTAACCAAGCCAAACGTGAGACATTTTGTGATTGGCCGATTCGGTCACGTGCCCAGAAGAAACTTGGCTGCGCCCATCGTTCTCACATGATAGTGATGACTGCGATACACAAGGGCATGAAATGGTAATTTCACCTCTTTTTCGTCATGTTCGTGGCTGAAAAGCCGTTGTTGTGAGTGTGTGGAGTACTGTGTCGTTGGTTACTCGCCGCCTAACATGCGTTGTAAGCTTATCGCTGATTGGTCAACATTAATAAACAAAAGAACATCACCGCTGCTGACAGCACTAGTGACATCTTTCGGTAATAACCATCATCGAAACTGATTTGGTTCAGTGGTTTGACGCGAACAACCAGAAGAATGAGCGCATACCACTGAATTATTCAGTGTAGTGGTCAACAAGATGACATTGTAAATGTCGAATGGTTCCCGATGTACAGGTGCTTCTTCCGGTACATCAATGGCACATTGATAGAGATCAAGATACGTTGATAGAGATCAGATACATTGATGGAGATCAGGATACATTGACCGAAATCAGGGTACATTTACTGATGGATTACGATGACATGGATGAGGCCCATAGAACTTGATCTCACGCCAATAACTCATCCCGTAATTGACCTTGACCTTGATCTTGATATCTGATGGTTCTAGGACAAATTGGTACTGGACAAAATGTACCCGGACAAAATGTACCTAGGACAAAATGTACAAAAGGTAAAAATGGACAAAGGTACCGGGACAAATGGTACCTTTTGTCCGGTACATTTTGTCCTAGGTACGTTTTGTCCTGTCACCATATCTGATCATCAAGGTCATTGCATAATCGAAATGGGCATCATCAATAACCTAAGTATGGGTGATATCATGCCTCTATCTCTACCACAGGCAGAGATATTTCAAATTATCAAGTTTGACCTTGACCTTGACTTCTGATCGTCAACGTCCTTGCATAATCGAAATGGGCATCATCAATAACCTAAGTACGGGTGATATCATGCCTCTATCTCTACCACAAGCAGAGATATTCCAAATTATCAAGTTTGATATATCAAAATTTCATGATATTTCAATCACCCGGACACATGAGGCTGAGAATTTTATCACAGTCCAGTCCTTGGATAAGCAGGCATGAACTAAGACTTCTTTCATGTTGCTCAGTTGACAATATTGCAAGTTATCAAAAAATATCAAATTTGTTATATCGATATCACCATGACCCCTACATCTGAGATGAAAAGTAATCAGTCCATTCGATTCCTAGGGTATGAAAACCTAACGGTAGAACTTGTTTCTGTTGTTATATAGGTGCTAAAGGAGCCGAGTTATGACATCAGATAAAAGCGTGACGGACAAAATATCAAGTCTGATATGTTGATTACATCATGATGGAGGCATATGATGTTGAAAATGATTAGCTCATTGGATTGCCCAGGTTGACAAACCTGATCCCTTCAGCTCGCATGAGATTGGGAGAGGCACCCACATTCATGTCGGCGCTCTTTTCACTCTAAAGACAGCGAAAAAATACATACGGCATGTCCTGGGGTGATGTGGATCTCGCTTGAAAACATACAGTGCAGCCCACAGAGAGAGAGAGAGAGAGAGAGAGACAGACAGACAGACAGACAGAAAGACAGAGAGAGAGAGACAGACAGACAGAGACAGGGAGAGGCAGACAGAGACAGGGACAGAGCCAGAGAGGGCACTGACGTTTAGTTGAGTGTCAGCTCGACAGGTGTCACTACCGCATTAACACGTGCTGGTGGTCAGGCACACCCACGAGCTGAATCTCCTGAATGTTGAGTTCGATTGAATGTCTGGCGTTGGTCTACACGTCACTGTGGCGGCGGGCATGGCCAGAGAGGTGCAGTGAGCCAAACTTGGTAATATTTTGGCAGAATGAACAGAATGAACCATATCCCGTTGAAAACACCAGTTCTCGTCTGATCACCGAAGTTAAGCAACGTCAAGCGTGGTTAGTACGCGAGTTCTACTGTATTTGCTAGGAACTAAATGGGATCGTCTAAGGCAGGATAGGAAATATTTCATAGGAATCGTAGGCCTGGGTATGTCGTAGGAAAAAAACGTATCGTGTAACGTCGGCCTTGGGTTTTCAGTGCACATTGAAGAAAATGCAGGCAGAATTCTAATGTATTCATATACACGCTTCCTAAAAAACAACAGGAAGTGACGTAAATGGAGGAGGCTGCCATGACAACCATGCAAACATGGAATTTCACTTTCACACGGTCACTGATTTGGACGCAGTTTCTTGGTAGGCCTAGGTTTTTAGATCAATGTTCACATTATGGTTGTCAACAAGTACTGACATGTAATTCAATGACACTTAAAGGGCCACAGTATTGCTTCCCAATCCTGCGATACACCTACCCGCGTTAAGAGGGAGACCTCTATTAACGACTTGGTAAACTACCGCATGCAACTAGTCTCGCGCAGCCAGCCGTTTCGTTCCGCAGTACTGCTACACAAACTTGTTCGATCCCCAGCGGCTGGGTGACCGAGACTGTAATCATACATTCTCCAACACTGCGGCGAAAGGCTTAACTACAATATTGGAGCATGGTGCCGGTGGCGCCGGCTGTCGACAGAAAGATGCAATACAGTGGTCCTTTAAGTGAGTGTGTTGTTTCATTTCTTTGATGAATACAGAGTGGAATTATTCGTCGACGTCATGTCATCGTTTGGCATGCATTGCATGCACTGCAGCATGTGCAGTGCCAGTGCACATATAGGCTAACTCGGCTGAGGTTTCCGGTAGCCTGCTAGGCCTTATGAAGGCCGGGACGAATTGTAGGCATGAGATGTGCGGGCTAGGCCTACACGGCTACCGGCGGTAGGTCGTGTATGAAGGCCTAGGCCTACGTCCATGATCATGATCAGCAGCAGCAAATCCTCCATTTACGTCACTTCCTGTTGATTCTAAATCTATTAAAAGGGGGCAGCACAATTATAGGAAGCGTGTATAGAGCACAATATGTTCTATCTCCCATCTTATCAATCACTCCACTAGGTCACGATCACATGAGAAACTATACGTTTGTACGTCGGCGAAACGTAAGCACTTCTTCAATTTAATACAGTCAGCAGTAGCCATCCCACCGTCCTCATTCAGTGAGTACTACCATTATTTCTCTGGTTTCATTGACCATTTCTAATCTCATGACACTGGTTTCGAGGAATTCTCTCAGATAATTACATCTAAAAGGCAGTTCTTACACATTTCTTACATTATTCCTAAGTTGTTCTTACGTTTCTTACACTTTTCTTACATAATTTTTCATAAGGGGTGCTATGAATCCACGTCCGCCGGACTCGCTTTCCTAGGAACGCACACCGAAACATGTAGTGTCTACAAAACCAGCCATGGGCTCAGCCATCTTTGATGCAATGCATTATCTCCATAAAGTAGCCAGCAGGGACCGTATTCACAAAGCCTGCGTAAGGACTTACGGTGCCCGAAACATTACGTAACTAGATGCGTGGTGCTCACAAACGAACCGTAACTTTACGTATTTGCGTAAAGTGTCCCGTAAATTGCTAACGTCTTATTCACAGAGCCACCGTAAGGAGCTACGGTGCCGTAAACACCCCCGTAGAGGTTACGCTTTATTCACAAAGTCACCTTATTATACATAAAGGAGCGTCGGCCTGCATATATAGGCCTACGGGAGGTCTGACACCTCCCATAAGCATTTTCAAAACTTATGTCAACACTGCAACGCTATGATTATTGGTCCCCTGTTGTTAGAGGTGTAAAGGTATGAGGACACTTATCCCCGGACATCCCCCCCCCCCACACACGTATGTTTGTCTCTGGCGCAAATAACAAAAATCTAATCTCCAAGTCAAGTAGACTAGTACCTGGTCCTACCGATGGTGTCGCTTTTGAATTTGCTGAATGGTAGGACCAGTCGTGGCCGCCATACTTGCCTGAATCCCGGCAAGTAATTAATTATTCATGCACTCAACCTGTTAACCAATGGGAAGGCGTACATCGTGCAGCACGTGTGTTTGCAGTTTATTGTAAACATCATCCGTGTCCTCGCTTCAACCGTCATTTGGAAGAATTGACGTTCAACCAGGAGGTTTTATCTTGTACAATCTGAATGGATATTATAATCGAAACACACGTAGATGAACGGATGATGCAGGTAAGTTTTTAAGGCCCGAACAATCCCAAATTTACAAATTTAACCGACGGTATTCCTCTGTANGGGGGGTAAAAGTCCTGGGGGTAAATGTCTGGGGGTTTAGTGCCCGGGGTGGGGCGAATGTCCGAACTAATGAGGCTTCGCAAACTTGACGAAATTCAAAAGTCAACTTTATATCCGTTTTCAGATGGTGGCGCCACAATACCGCCAGCTGCGAATGCATCCTTTAGCATTTTAGCTTACATGACTTGTGTAGCAAGACCTTCTTGAAAATGTTGTCGAAGGGGCTCGAACTGTGTGCCAACGGTGAGGGTTACAGTCTTTTACGCATTTTATGGACGTGCTCGGGTCCGCGAATCGTAGGCGGCCTACTTAGTGACCGAGAACCATAATGAAATGGTCCATGGACCATGAACGTACCTCTCTCTGTCATTACACTATTTCATTCTTGTTCGCGGGGATTCGCCCGCCTAAAGGCGGTGACAGACTATCGCGCACGCGGTGCGGTCCGTAAGCGACGCGTTTGCTGCTCTCGATCACTTTCTATGCATTTCCTTCATACGTGACAGACTACAGCGTCAGCGAAGCGAGGCTACGCGTTGTTCCCGACTCGATCAGCTGGCCGAGCGATTTTTACGCAATGCGCGCTCGCTACGCTGACCTTATATGGAAATCAATACAGAAAGGGAGGCTTCGAATTCAAATGCCCTATTCAACTATTTTCAGATGCGTGATTTCATACAATACGCGCGCGCGCGCGCGATGAACGCACTAGTCTGTCACGATCCCGCATTTTTTGCTGCTTCGCGTACGTGCTGCTTCGCTTACGCGCGCGGACGCACGCGCTAGTCTGTCACCGCCTTAAGTCGCCACAGTGTGACCTGGGCTTTATGCCCGTTGTACACGTAGGATTTTTCTTGTACTAAAAATTATAAATGGGGCTTAAATGGGTGGTAACAATGCCTTTCAGCAAGGCAATCGGCAGCCTGTGACCGAAATCACCCTTCATGAGCCTCATTTATAATTTTTAGTACAAAAAAATCCTACCGTGTACAATGTGCATTATACGCGAGTTCTACTGTATTTGCTGGGAAACAAATGGGATCGTCCAAGGCAGGATACGAAATATTTGGTAGGAATCGTAGGCCTGTATGTCGTAGGAAAAAATGTATCGCGTAACGTCGGCCTTGAGTTTTCAGCGCACATTGAAAAAAAATGCAGGCAGAGCTCTAATGTATTCATTTAGAGCACAACACAATGCAATATGTTCTATCTCCCATCTTATCAATCACTCCACGAGGTCACGATCACGATCACATGAGAAACTATACGTGTGTACGTCGGCGAAACGTAAGCACTTTTTGAATTGAATACAGTCAGCAGCAGCCATCCCACCCTCCTCATTCAGTGAGTACTACCATTATTTCTCTGGTTTCATTGACCATTTCTAATCTCATGACACTGGTTTCGAGGAATTCTCTCAGATAATTTTGAGATTTCACTGAATCCGACAATGGAGGTATTTAATACACCACCACCACGATCCGACACAATGCATTGTCGACATACATGTACATGGCTGACAATTTAGCAGGAATATACCTGTTGGATCAGTGAAAAGACAAACAATCTTGTGTGATTAATTTCTTGGGAGCCACTAAAAGCTGAGTCTATGAAAATCATCCCGTAGGCCTAATCTGAGCCAGCGTAGAGACAGATATTTGGACAATTCTGAAAATATTACAGCTGAAATCACTTCCTGAATGCAAGAATGTTTGGAAGTAGGTGAGTCTACAGACCTTGTAAAGTATACAGTGTACTGTACATGTACTTGTACGTCTCTGACAAAAGGTTATCTCCACCTGATACCTTAAATATTTCAAGTACTACTGGGCCAATTTTAACATGGTTTGTTCCAAATTATATCTTTTAGGCGGCATGGAGAAAACGCGGAATTCCACGTAATTCCGCTAGACATAATTTGGTGGCCTGGACCGGTAGGTATTCATAAAACTTCTTAACTTAAGACCACTTAAGCCAGAAGTGCACCGCTAAGCCAGGTGGGGTGCTTATCTTGAGATTCATAAACGTGCTTAAGTACCGGTACCCTGCCTAGCTCAGAACACCGCGCAAGTCGTTGCTACGGGCCTATGTCATATTTCATGGTCGGAATGTTCATTTTTTGCGGTTTGGCGAGCGTCCAAGTGGTTGACTCACAAATATTGCAGTCAGTGTCAATGCCGTGTTATGCTATATTGTATTGCCGTCAGGGAGGGACACCAAGACGAAGAGAAAGCCAAGTTTTTAAGGAAGCCTTCGTCGCAAAAAATGATGCGTGAATGAGAATTGTTATTGATAGGTGTATTAGGATACAAAAAGGGGTCATCGACCAGTGCGTGATTCGTTTGAGTTTGTGGTTCGAGGTCGTTGCGAATAACATCAACTACATCCATTAATGTCTGTCCATCGACCCGATATCGTTGATAAAGTTCAAGATCAAAAGTGCACTCTTTTGCAAAAAACGCGTTCGCGACGCATTGCCCGTCTCCGTTGAATCTCAAACTGTGAGGCTAACATGAGAGTGGCCATATCCTTCGATTAAATTGCCAAAACTGAATAACAAAGCAAATAAGCCAATCTTCCTAAAGATAAGACTGCCTCAGAGGTGTCTCAAATCTAAGAGACAATTTGAGTGGTGTACTTGACTTAAGTGTCATATTGAATCCCACTTGTTCGGTGCACCAAAGTTAAGGAGGGGTTTGTTCGCTCTGCTTTGACTTAAGTAGCTTTATGAATACCAGGGCTGGGTTGCACAAAACTCATGTTAGCGCTAACATGATGTTAGCGCTAACATCATGTTAAATGACGTAAAATGACAATGGATTTTGACGTCATCTAACATAAAAGTTAGCGCTAACTTCATGTTAGCGCTAACATGAGTTTTGTGCAACCGGCCCCAGGACTGGTATTCATAAAACTACTTAAGTCAAAGCAGACCGAAGATATACAGTCTTAAGTAAAATGGTCCGAAGAAGTGGAATTCAATATACTCCTTAAGTTGTGTCGACCACTCAAAATCACCTAAAATTAGACACCTCCTCCAAGACAGTCTTAACTTAAGTCCCTCACCTAGCTTAGTGGACTACACTTGACTTAAGGTCGATCTATACCTATTGCGTGGCACTGAACTGCCCAACTTTAACTTGTGATGATTCATTTATAACAATGATTACAAAAACATTTTTAGTATGGTACGTTACGTATGAAGCATCTAAGTGAACTTTCACCCTAAATAACTGGATCTGTGTCATATTGAATCCCACTTGTTCGGTGCACCAAAGTTAAGGAGGGGTTTGTTCGCTCTGCTTTGACTTAAGTAGCTTTATGAATACCAGGACTGGTATTCATAAAACTACTTAAGTCAAAGCAGACCGAAGATATACAGTCTTAAGTAAAGTGGTCCGAAGAAGTGGAATTCAATATACTCCTTAAGTTGTGTCGACCACTCAAAATCACCTAAAATTAGACACCTCCTCCAAGACAGTCTTAACTTAAGTCCCTCACCTAGCTTAGTGGACTACACTTGACTTAAGAGGTCTTAAGATAAGAATTTTTATGAATACCGGTCCAGGCCTGCAGTTTATACAGTACTATTAACTGGTGTGAAACTTGTTACGTGGATCATCCCCTCCCGTCCCCTCCCCTTATCTATTATCATATTGGCACTAGCCTAGATACGAGGTAGCAAGGTGGTTGGGCTACAGAAACAATCCCGCTGTGGCTGCATTCCAACTGCTTTGCTTGGCCTTGTTATTTCATTATTATTATATGCTACACTGTTAGAAATTATTAAATTTACAGTAGTAATTCTGCAGTAATTTTACAGAAATTCCGTGCAGCAGAGTCCCCAGCACTTTCTGTAAANCACTTTCGAATTGTCCATCTAGTTTCTCTTACTCCCATTCATAATATATAGGAAGTCAACTTCCAGAATTTTAACAAATTTTCGGTAGGCTCTGTCACTTCACAGTGAAAATCCAGAAAAGACCCATTCATAACCCTCCACTTAGTGAGCCCGGTCGCCACCAGGCTTGTTTCATTATTATTATATGCTACATGTGTTAAGGCCAGTGTGTAGTTTATTCCATTGTTAAAAGCTATAATTACAGTTACAGATTCTTGGCGGATTTCCGTTGAATTCCGCGTTTTCTCCATGCCGTCTTTTAGGTCATATTTCTGCATCAAATTTTTGGATATTTCGAAATGTCGTAATTATGTCATAGCTCATCAGAAAAAAACCCAAAAAATATCAACTTTTTTATTATGTAATTTTTTGTTAGAGGTTTGATAGAGCGGAAGCATCTAAAGACATTGATATTTGTTTCATTAAAGTCTGTTGAATGGTTGCTGAGATATTTTAGATAATATCGATAATTTGAAAATTTCAAATTTTTCACAAAATTTTGATATAAGAAGACAGGGCTCACCTAATAGTGTAGAAGTATGAAATTTTGGAAAGTTTAGCGTAAACTGGTTAGTAGTTAGACATGATTTTCAAAATATCAACATTGTGATATTTCGCAAATGTGTGACGGTCTGGGATAACCTGTCGGAAGTCGCTGAGTGATCAACAAGGGTTGTTAGATTGCCTGTGCATTGAACTGCTATTGTTCACCTGTTACGTGGTACGTTTCGGCTGTTGAAATGTGCGGGTTCACCAAGGCCATTAACACTTTCCTCCAACACGACATCCGACGGGTTTTCCTAGCCACACAAATATGAAATATTTCTTTCCGAATAACGCAATGAGTCCCAAAATTTTGAAAGCCCATATTCTGAGGTCAGCTTTATCTAATGGCATCAAAATTTCCTGAAAAGCACGAAAACCTCAAATTATCGAAATTTGGATAATCTCAGATGTCTCAGCAACCACTCAACATATTTTGATTCAAAACAGTCCCAAATCCTTTGAACGTTTCACTCGATCAAAATTGCAACAAAGGTAAAAAGATTACACAATAAATACACATGTATGTTGATTTTTAGTGTTTTTTCTGATGAACTATTACGTAATTATGATATTTCGAAATATCCAAATTTTTGAGCCAGAAATATTAGACTGGTTTGATTTCCAGAAAATATGACTGCATGAGGCATTTTTGAGGAAAAGCAAACAAATAGGTTGTTCTGAAAGGAAATTTTGTGCTGAATATGAATATCTTGTTTGTGTTTCCCAAAATTGCCTAATTAGGTCATTAATTAAGGTCAAAGGTTAATTAAGGGTAAATTTCATATTTTCACAAAAAATAATTTATTTCACCCCCTGAATAAAATGGCATAAAGAATTTGGCAATATATTTCAAAGTAAATCACACAGAGCCTGTCAAATTATGAAATTTAATGGAAAATTTAAAGGAATTTTTCACTTCTTTTGGGAATATCTCCTTAACTATTCGACTTTTTCTGTTTTGGTATGCACATTGTTTTTCACAATTGAATGCATCATTGAGATGATTTCTCTGTTTTCTAATCATTGATGAAATTTAAAATGTAGTTATTGGACCATGAGACATGACTGGGAAAGATGGCTATTTCTTAATTTTTTTTCCGCGTAGTGCTGATAACTAAACATTTCCTCCTGTTTTATATGAAGATGGACATGCTGAACACATTTCCAAGACGGCCACCCTTTTTAGGGGGCCTAAGGCCCCAAGGGATTCACAGTAGGGGGAAAATTCTAATGTCTTCAAATCATATCAACATGGGTATCAAATAAAGGTCTCAGTGAGTACAACAACATGGCATGGGTTTCATTCCCCAAAATGTACACTGCAACCATTGAGGGGGTCAAAAAGGGCCACAAACCTGCCATTTGACCCCTTCCCACAAGTTCGACGGGGCTGCAGGTGGATGACAATAACTTATTTCAACATTGCTCTCATAGAGCTCCGAAATGATACCCATCATGACACCCTTTGGGTAACAGTTTTCTTAATCATGTTGATCCAAAAAAGGGTCCAAATTCAGGATATTGCCTTGGATTGCTATAGAGGGCACAGGTGAATTTTTCCAACACACCAAATATGGAAACATCAACGTCCCAGGAGTCCCCCAGCGTGGCAAATGCTTCCTCGTACGACTTTACCCTTGTGTCCTTAAAATGGGCTTAAAAACGCATGTAAGCTAAGCAGAGGAGAATACAGCTTTTGCCCCAGGTGATTTTGCCAACCCTGTAATATCAATGCAACATTTTTTATCCTTGCCTGTTTCGAAGAGAATGTTTATTTCCTTGAGTTGTGATTAGTAATGGCGGAGAATAAACAATACGTCTGTGTCAGAGCTTCGAACACAAACAAACTTGTACCCCTTATCCTTCGCATAGAGGCAGTAGAGAATAACCCGAGAATGTTTCCTCCTGGTTTGAACTGAGGGATTTGATTTCCTTGCAGGTTGTCTGCTTCCCACCAGACGTCAACACTGATATGCTTGGCCTTCACTATAATATGTGATCCGTGACGGCAAAATGAATTGAATCCGCCAGAAACAAGACCCAAGATGACACAAGAGAACAATTACAGAAATGGACAAAGTCAAATTTCACAATGGGCAGACAGTCCTGAAATCAACAATCCGTTGGTGCACCTTGGGTTTTCTAAGTTCTGTGCGCATTCCGACTCATCTTGCTGTCACAGGTCACATATGAGGATTACATGTACTTCATGGCCATTCAGAATCTCTGCATGAGAATCACTGCTCCATGTAGCCAGCAAAAAACTGTAGCATTGACATTACAGGGTTGGCAAAATCACTGGGGCAAAAGATGTACTCTGCTACACTTAGCTTACATGCGTTTACAAGATGCGACAGCACAAGTGCAAGGGTAAAGTGAAGGGCATAAAGCTTCCCGAAAAACGACAGTAATACCAGCAAGCATTTGCTATTAAGCTTGGGGACTTCTGGGAAGTTGATGATTCCATATTTCGTGTGTTGGAAAAATTCACCTGTGCCCTCTATAGTAATCCAAGGCCATGTCCTGAATTTGGACTCTTTTTTGGATCAACATGATCAAGAAAACTGTTACCCAAAGGGTGTCATAACGGGGTATTATTTCGGAGCTCTATGAGAGCAATGTTGAAATAACTGATTTTCATCCACCTGCAGCCCCGTCGAACTTGTGGGAAGGGGTCAAATGGTAGGTTTGTGGCCCTTTTTGACCCCCTCAAGGGTTGCAGTGTACATTTTGGGGAATGAAACCTGCCATGTTGTTGTACTCATTGAGACCTTTAATTTGATACCCATGTTGATATGATTTGAAGACATCAGAATCCCCCCCTTACTGTGAATCCCTTGGGCCTTAGGCCCCCTAAAAAGGGTGGCCGTCTTGGAAATGTGTTCAGCATGTCCATCTTCATATAAAACAGGAGGAAATGTTTAGTTATCAGCACCACGCTGAAAAAAATTAAGAAATATCTATCTTTCCCAGTCATGTCTCATGGTCCAATAACTACATTTTAAATTTCATCAATTTTGACCCCTTACAAGGTCAGAAACCATGAAAAAGTGGATTTAACATTCCTAAATGAGAGAGTAAATGAAAACCTGTCTGTTGATACCAAATTTATTGAATTTGATTAAGTAATAGCAAAGTTATCGGCTAATTTAGTTTTCCTATGGGTGCGGTCAAAAAACCGTTGCTATGGTAACATGAGACCCAAAAGTTTTAATGTTAACATACATTTTCACAAAGGGTACACCACAGGGAATAAGAAAATACCAAAAAGGTTTGGTCATGGGGGTGCATGTGGACCCCTCCTAGCCCGCGGACTATAAGGATTATTGAGGATTGCATTAACTGGCTATTGGGTCTAATTAGTAATTAGCTCGGTTATATTTCTGGATGTTCTGGAAGTCTTGCATTGCAAACTTGTCCCATTGTTGCTTTTCTGGCCAAATAGACATGAAATCCTCCGCACTTTGCCAATCAGCTTCCGAGAAATGTATTCAAGGTGTGTTGTAATAATTGATTGTTTTGAACTCTTCATTGAACGACCCAGTGATCTTAAGGCTAGGGCACAGACCTATTCAAATTATAAATCACACAACACTATCAAATATTTGATAGGAATTACTCCGCAAGGACACATTTCATATATATCTAGGGGCTGGGGTGGAAGAGTGTCAGACAAGTATCTTACAGAAAACTCTTCATTCTTAGATCATCTTTTGCCTGGTGATTTAGTCCTAGCTGATCGTGGATTCAATATTCACGAGTCAATTTCTTTGTGTGGAGCCACATTAAACATTCCCGCATTTACCAGAGGGAAAAGTCAGTTGGATCCTGAGGATGTTGAAAAAACCAGGTCTATTGCAAATGTGAGAATTCATGTAGAAAGAGTTATTGGGCTACTTAGGCAAAGATATACAATATTAGATGGAACACTTCAAATTAATTTACTTCAGAAGTCTGGACAATTCACAACTTTAGATAAAATCGTAAGAGTTTGCTGTGCACTGTGCAACGTGTCCTCTCCGATTGTACCGACTTGTTGAGTCATTGGGTCAGATGAATAAAGACAAGCAAATGCTTTTACTTCGGATTTGTACAGCATTGCCTAGTGCATTTGTTGTATTGCAAAATTCAAGTAAAAGCATTTTACTATTCTTTATTCATATGATCACCCTTGGCAAAATGTCTCCCTCCATGCTGTGCAATTTTTACCAAACAATGATTGCATATACGTGTAAATCTTCAGTCATATGACTTTATCAAATAAAGTGCATCAAGACTTGAAACTTGGGTTGATTCCTGTTCATTATTGTGCCCTGCAATAGGTTCATCGAAACTACTGGCGCCATCTATTGGAATGGTGTAGGCCTACCTGATGGACGGTACAGTTTGCATGGTAGGGTCAGGGTGGTAGTTCATCTATCACCCTATCCAGGATATACACAGTATGAAGTACTAGTAGGAATACTGAATTATTATAGGTGACAGTATGTTCCACTCTGACCCAGTTTCCTCTAGGGTACGACTGACCAAAAAGCCCTGATTAAATTAAGAAATGATGTTTCATTCATTCAACCATGAATGACTCAGGATTGATAAAAGGAACGAACAAAAGGGTCCATTTTTCAAACAATATTTATTTGTAATAACAACTTTGGCACTAACTAGTATTAAAATTACAGTTTCAGTTCCTTGTGGTACTGAAGAATAATAATAATTTTTTATATAAATATACTGACTAGAAATGTACTGGTTGTCAAAATGTCAATTCGGGTAAATCTACCATGTTTTTTGAATCAACGGTGCAGCGTCACTGTAACGCCATCTGATGGAAGTCAGCATAACTGTTATCACAAGTATCGGCAATTGAGGTAGGCCTACATGGCAAAGATATAAATCATACCTGGCTTATCCCGAGATTATGGAAGACCCTGTACAAGCTCTTGTGCAAGAATGAAACTGACTTTGTTTCAAACTTGTAAAATTAAAATGCCATAAATAAATTATCTCAGCACCTAACAATCATGACAATGTTTGATATTAACCTTGTTGACAAACATTCCACTATTATAAAAAGTTGACAACCACTATAGAGGCTCCTAAGATACACTACACAGGAAATTCTCAGTTTATTGGTCTTGGATGGAAAGGGATCCCTAGTATTAATGGTAAAGAGGTCAGATTAGTTTCATGTCAAGTTCTTGGCCAAGTGCACTTTGGATTGAAAAATGGGAGGGATCAACTGTAATAAGCCCCTACTTGTAAAATTCCATGTGAGGCTTTTTTTTCCAGAAGTTTACAGCGCGTGCACAACCATCTTTTTGGCAGTCGTTTAAGCCCAAGGCATTCAAGATGAAAATATTTAACAGTGCACGATTGAGATTCACATTCAACTGGTGTTTTGTTCTCGTCCTGTTCTTTACATTAGCATATTTTCAAAGCGTTGGTTTCCACAGACTTCATGACTTTAGATCTAGAGAAAAACTTCCCTACAAGTTCTGGCAATATGCATCTCTTGAAGAATTTGGTCACAGACACAACGGCATTTTCAATGAAATGTACATCAGGATGAATCCTCTCAATGTAAAGATTCTTTTCAGTCCACACAACAAAGTCACAGAAAGGTTTAGCAGAAGCATATAGCTGACATTGAACTTGGTAATAATATGAATGATCTCTTTTGAGCATGAAATGGCCATCTACTTGCTGAATACAGAATGAGCGGTCGGAAGTTGCATATTCGATACTATCCTCTCGCTTACAGTATGGACACTTTATTTCAACAATCCATGTTCCGCAACAGTCACATGACATAACCCCATCTGGTGTGGCACCGATGAAAGATGTCTTTGGATGGATGAAGAGACCAGCATCAGTAACTTTCACATTGTGGCAAGCATCTGAACATACGTCCTTCTTGTGATCACATCCCCATCTGAAAATGATAAAGGAAACTGAGTGAATGAGAACACTCAGAACACTGCAAATTTGGCACCGATGAAAGATGTCTTTGGATGGATGAAGAGACCAGCATCAGTAACTTTCACATTGGTGTGTGTTGTGGCAAGCATCTGAACATACTTCTTTCGTGCAACATTCTCGTGATCACATCCCCATCTGAAAATGATAAAGGAAACTGAGTGAATGAGAACACTGCAAATTCATGATGTTGCTACACATGGTTAAAATGGTACAGGGTAAGTGATTGCAGATGTCTAAAGCAAGAGGAAAGTTTTGGTTATTGGGACACCTTACCTTGTGGCCTTGTTAGTGAAGGCATGGCTGCGAGGGTAGCAAATGCGATTGATGAGAGACTTGGAAGGATTATCAGGATTCGTCCTTGATGCTGCCTTTAACAAGGATGCTGTGATGCGGCCAGCTCTAAACGAAAACCACGATGCACATTTCGTTTGACCTCGCGTCTCTAACTCTACATTCCGTATCTGAAAAGAACCAGAAAATTATGTCAATTTACATGTACCAGTAGCTATAATAAGTTGCCTGTTGCTGCAGCTAGACCTTATTGTTAGCTTCAGTGTGGCTGTAGCATAAATACAGTAAATAAACTTAGGCCTATATCCATGGATACTCACCTGTGTGTCACTGATGCTTAAAGTCTCATAGATGCGTTCACAATCATTGACCAACTCCTCCCAAGGTGCCTGCGATAAGCTGTCATCATACAGACTGGAAAGTGGCTGTGGCATATCAAGTAAGACTGGCTTAGGGATGTACGAGTTATTGAATCCTCGAAGAACAGAAAGTACGGTGCAGCGCTGCCCTGTCATGTGTAGCTTTTCGTAAAAGTCATTGGCTTCAGCAACAGTAGGTTTAGTAAGTCCTGGAAGCCTCTGGGATGAACCACTTGGCTGACTCTGCTGTTGAGTACATGTACTGGCACTTGTACTCACTGAGACATCCATCTCTTTCCTTTTTCTTTTTGAACTGGAGAAGTCAATGTTAACTGCTTCAGCATACTCCACGTTCATGCCTGCACCACACGGTTCCAGCCAAGCACATGGCTTGGACGTACAGGAGGTGGACTTCAAACGTTTAACAGCTGCTTCAAGCGCAAAGCATACTGCAGCCACATGGGAGCAACACTCATCCAAACCTGCCATGCAAGTGCAATGTGCTGAGGATATCACCCCATCTTCTTGGACAACCACCCAGGGTCGCAAAGGGGAGTCGGACAACCGTTGGGAATGACTGACCTGCAAGAAATAAAATTTTATATGCATACCGCTACTGTAGGGTACTAGGCTACAACATGTGTGTAGGCATACCGGGCGGGCGTAGGCCTAGGCCTACACGGTAACTGGTGATTTCGGCCCACGGTGATTTAGGCCTAGGCCCGGTGATTTAGGCCCCAGTTCAGTTGGTGCCAAATTACCATTCGGCCCTGTGTCTACCCGGTAGTGCCTACACTAGGCCTAGGGCCTAGGCCTAATTGAATCGAAACACCACGGCACGGACGGTTTTAGCTTGGCTACATAATATGTAGACCTAGGCCTAGGTATAGGCCTACATATCCATATGCATGATGCCCTAGCCTGCCTAGGCCTGCTCACTGACTGAGAGATGACTGAGAAAAGCTTTAAAAACCCACCTTTGCCAAAAATAAGAATGCTTCCTTGGCTTTTATTTCGAAGCACTGAACTTCCCTTACCCATCCTGCAACAAAGTACTGATATGCCTCGAGACTTTTGTACGCCTTCAACGTGGAACGTGTGTACGCCGACGATCTGTCAATAAAGTAGCTGTACAAATCCGGCCATTCAAAATCGGGCAGTCTGGTCATTTGCAGCAGACCATTAAACATCCCCTTCGGCAGCACATACGGATCATCAATGCCAGCATCCTGGATTTTCTCAACATAACGTGCTTTGCATTTTTGATTTAATCCTTGGATACTTTCGGAAAGCACGACAGACATGGTAAATCGACGCTAAAATTGACTAGAAATACACTGCCCATCATGTACAATGGCGTATGTACACCGGCGTCCTTGACCGGCAATATGGCGGCGTAAACAAAATCACGTGACTTCGTGACGTCACGGCTCGAGGTCTATAT
>NMRB01001611.1:99206-112160 GCA_002633025.1 Notospermus geniculatus | reverse complement strand
CTGTAAGGTGAAGACAGACGGGTTTCGCCACTTTTAACCATGTTTCGTCCCCAGATGAGGTGACAAGGAGCAATATTCATGCTGTAAGGTGAAGACAGACGGGTTTCGCCACTTTTCACCATGTTTCGTCCCCAGATTGTAATGTTTTAGGAGCTGCCACATCCAGGACTCAAGAACACCATTAAAACACATGTGGTTTATTCAAAAGCTAAAACCCAAACTGACTGGACTGAACAAGCTTTACACATACCCTATTACCTGATTACAACATAAATAACTAGGTGATATAACCTGAAGTTCAGAGTAATGTGATTAAGGTAATGTGACACGAGTACTGACGCTTCACTAAACAAGATCTATTCAATACACAACACTCTTCCCTCCGCCGCACAAAATAAATTCGAAACATTGAACCTTGTGTATCACAGAGCTATACCATAAATTCGATACATTGAACCTTGTGTATCACTGAGCTATACCATATTATGTCACAAAGATACCAACACTTACAAAACCTAAAACCAAAATTAAAACATAAACCTAAAATACAAATATAACAATAAAACGAAACTTAAACCAGCACCTTAAATAAACATACAATACTGCCACCACCAAAATTTCCAAAACTGAAAATACATTCTTATGATTACATTCACCCTCAAATAACTGTCACTACTACACAGTATTTACTCAGTAGGAAAACCGCATTATTCCATTCACTCTCAATGCCTGTCACTACACACACCACCTAATATTTACTCATTAAGATGTGCCAAAGACCAATGTCATGATACATAATCCCCATATCGACTTGGTGCCTTTCGTGTTCGCTGTGACCTCCTAAGCTGTGGCGTTTGCATCAGTTCCTGATTGTTTGTTCCTGATTCAACGGGTTGAGTGTTACAAGCGGAATCATTCCCCGATATAGGAACAACCTCCGCAGCATCATTTGTACCATCCCCTTGTACACTTAACGAATTGTCAGTCAGTGGTTGTACCACCGGGGATGTTGTGACTTGTGGAAGCGGTAAATCATCAGTTTCCCCGTAAAGATTGTCACTGTTCACCGAATCATCCCGCAGTCTCAGTTGATCAATGTGCCGTTTCCAAACCAGCTCACCAACCGCGATTTCATAAGAACATGGACTCAATTTACGCACGACAACTCCGGAGACCCAGGATTCCTTTCTTTGTCTATAGTCTCTCACAATCACAGGGTCACCAACTCTGACTTCCCTGGTCAGTTTCGAATTGGACGCTCGCCTTTCAATGCGATCGGCAGCATTCGGGTGCACCAGATCCAACCGCGTTCGCAACTTCCTTCCGTAAAGTTCCGCTGGGGTTCGCTTTGTTGTACAGTGAGGCGTGGTGCGGTAATCTAATAAGAACTCACAAAGTTTCTGGTTCACTGACCCTTGGCGATCTTTCCTTTCTTTCATGGCCTTTTTTAAAGCCTTTTTGAAAGTTTTTACCAAATTCTCGGCCTGACCATTCGTAGCTGGGTGGTACGGGGCCGAAAAGATGTGTTTCACTCCATTCCGCTTTAGAAACTCCTGAAACTCCTTTGCGACGAATTGCGGGCCATTGTCTGAAATCAGCTCTACGCAGATACCATGTTGCGAAAAAATCTGTCTCATTACTTCAATGGTTCGCTCAGCTGTGGTAGATTTCATAAGATAAACCTCCGGCCACTTCGAATACGCGTCTACCAATATGAAAAAGTGATGACCAATGAATGGTCCCGCAAAGTCCACATGGACTCTTTTCCATGGACCAGACGGCCATTTCCATGGATTTCCGCTTGCTTGAGGAGGAGCTGTATGCATTGTTTGACAAATGGTGCATTTCTGTACTACTGACTCAATGTCTTGGTCGATTCTTGGCCACCAGACATGAAGCCTAGCTAGGGACTTCATTCTGACGATGCCTGGATGACTACTGTGCAAGTCCTGAAGAATTTGATCCCTGAATTTACCAGGAACGATAGTTCGTGCGCCCCAGAGCAAACAGCCCTCTTCACTAGTTATTTCATGCCGGCGATGATAGTATCGTGACAGTTCTCCGCTTAAATCTTCCGCCTCCGGCCAGCCGTTTATCGTATAATGCATTACCCTTGCCAACACCGGGTCGTGCATAGTTTCCGTAGCGATAGCTTTGGCAGTCACAGGTAGTGAGTTGATCTGGAAGACATTCAAAGCTGTTGCTTCCGTTGTCCAGCTACAAGTAACTTGGTCGTTCGACTCATGGTTACTGATCGGTAGTCGCGATAAAGCATCGGCATTCCCATTCTGTTCCGTTGAACGCACCTTGATTTCGTAATCATAGGCTGCTAACTGAATTGCCCAGCGTTGAATCCGTGCCGCTGCTAATACAGGGATCCCCTTTTTGGGTCCAAGGATGAAACTCAATGGCTTATTGTCAGTTATCAAGGTAAATTTTCGGCCATACAGGTACTGATGAAACTTATGTAGACCAAAAATGATGGCAAGTCCTTCTCTTTCAATCTGAGAATAGTTCCGTTCAGCCTTAGTTAAGGTCCGTGACCCATATGCCACAGGGCGTTCCCCGTCCTCCGTGATGTGGGACAAGACTGCACCGACTCCCTTTGGTGAGGCGTCAACAGCTAATGTCACTGGCTTTCTTAAGTCATAGTGAACAAGTAGACCAGCCTCTGTAGTCAAAAGCCGTTTCACTTCATTAAATGCCAGTTCACACTGTGAAGACCACTCCCAATGACGGTCTTTGTGAAGCAGCGCAGAAAGCGGTTCCGCCACAGATGAAAGATTCGGAGCGTATCGACGGTAATGATTCACTAATCCCAAAAATGACTGCATTTCTGACCTAGATTCTGGTCTGGGGGCATCCCTTATTGCCGCAATCGCTTCATCCGTCATATGGAGACCTTTGGCGTCTACGATGTAACTGAGATACTTGAGTGATGGCTTCATGAACTCACACTTCGCAAGGTTACACCGTAGACCATGTTCCTGCAGCCGTTTCAATACCATCTCCAGATTCTGCAAATGTTCCTCATCATTTGCTCCCGTTAGACTAATGTCATCAATATTACATCCGCATGGTACCCCCTGCAGGACTTTATCCATCATCGACTGGAAAATTTGGGGTGCTGATGAGACTCCGAACGGTAAGCGGGTATACTGGTACAGACCCCAGGGAGTATTTATTGTCACATACTTCCTTGACTCTTCATCCAATTCAATCTGTTGGTATGCTTGCGACAAATCCAACTTGGTGAATGTCTGTCCCCCATTTAGGCGTTGGTACAGTTCATCTGGATCTGGCATAGGATGCTCAGGGTTGTCGAGGTAACGATTAACAGTCACTTTAAAGTCACCACAAATCCGGATGGACCCATTTGGCTTCCGTACCGGGACGATGGGCGCAGCCCAGTCACAATAATCCACCTTTTCAATGATCCCTTCACTCTCAAGCCGTTCCAGTTCCGCGTGAACGTCGTCCTTCATTGCATATGGAATCGGGCGGGGCTTGAAGAAGATTGGTTTCGCATCATCTTTAACCCTCAACTCAGCTCGGAAGTGTTTGGCTTTCCCCAACTTTCCATCAAATACGTCACTGTATTTGTGCAACAGTTTCTGCAGTCCTGGTATATCTCCAACCTTTGCCGTTGCATAATTCACGTTGATACTCGTCCAATCCAGTTTTACATATCGCAACCAATCTCTGCCGAATAGTGCTGGCCCGTCACTATGAACAACGTACAGTGGTAGTTGTGTAGCCCGTTGGTCTCGATACTCTACATCCACGTAGCACATCCCCACCACCGGTATATCATCACCCGTAATCGTTTTCAAGGCAGTGTCACAAGGTTTTAATTCGACTCGTTTCTTGAGATACTTGCGATACATCCGTTTGGATACTAGAGAAACTGCTGCTCCTGTATCTAGTTCCATCGACATCGCCTTCCCGTTGAGACCGACCTTCACCATGATTTCTGGAGCCTTATCCCGTTTCCCTTTCGTTTTATGAATATATCCCAGTTTGAAATCATTCATTTCTGACGTGTGCTCATCGTTTACAACGTCCGAGTCATGACAATGCTGATGTCCCCTCACCGCTGTTTGTTCATCCAAATTCCGAACAAATCCTAGCTTAACGTCCTCCGATCCAGGTTGATCACTATGTTCCACTTCTGTCTCATGGACATGTCCCAGTGTGAACACATTTCCAGACTCAACCTCCGAATCGCTATCGGATGAACTGCTCGGCTGTTGGGTAATTTTCACTTTCGAAGACTTCTTTCCCTTTTTACCGTATTTGTGTGGCTGGGACTTGGTGCTCGGCTTCGTGCTTCCGACAGCTCTGCATTTCCTGCGTAAATGTCCTTTCTTATGACACAAACTGCATTCGGTTTCTTTATGAAAACACTTGTCCGCGGTGTGATTTGTCTTACCACAGCGATAACATTCCGGAAACGCTGATTTCTTATCCACCACCGTTTTTACTTCCGTTTGGTCGTGACCATGAATGTTCTCCACCTGCTCTTCGGCCATTTCATGACTCAACGCAATTTGGAATGCTTTCTCTAGGTCCAAATCTGCCTCACTCAAGAGCTTTTTCTGAGCGGACCGGTTGGACAGCCCTATCACAAACAAATCCCGTAGGACTTCGTTTAGAAACGTCCCAAATTTGCATGTTTCTGCCAGTTTGCGTTGCTCTGTCGCGAACTGCGTTACCGATTCTCCAGCTTGCTGTTTCCTATTATAGAATTTATATCGTTCAGCGATTACAATCGGCTCCGGTCTTAAATGATTCTTTACCAAGTCTGTAAGCTGTTTGTATGTCTTTGATGAAGGTTTAGCTGGTGCTAGAAGTGTTTTGATAAGTCCGTATGTTTTAGCACCCACAACACTAAGAAAGAAAGCTCGTTTTCTCTCTTCCTCCGTCACCGTGTTCGCCACGCAAAACTGGTCAAAACGTTCAATGTAATCCTCAAAGTCCTCACCAACTTCATACTCCCCAATGTGGCCGAATACAACCGAAGCCATTTTAATACGTCTTCAGGATGCTTTCATAAACAGAAGTTTCCATATGGTGGGTTGTTTTAAAATCCTCGTCGCCACTGTAATGTTTTAGGAGCTGCCACATCCAGGACTCAAGTCAAGAACACCATTAAAACACATGTGGTTTATTCAAAAGCTAAAACCCAAACTGATTATAAGAAGACAGGGCTCACCTAATAGTGTAGAAGTATGAAATTTTGGAAAGTTTAGCGTAAACTGGTTAGTAGTTAGACATGATTTTCAAAATATCAACATTGTGATATTTCGCAAATGTGTGACGGTCTGGGATAACCTGTTGGAAGTCGCTGAGTGATCAACAAGGGTTGTTAGATTGCCTGTGCATTGAACTGCTACTGTTCACCTGTTACGTGGTACGTTTCGGCTATTGAAATGTGCGGGTTCACCAAGGCCATTAACACTTTCCTCAAACACGACATCCGACGGGTTTTCCTAGCCACACAAATATGCAATATTTCTTTCCGAATAACGCAATGAGTCCCAAAATTTTGAAAGCCCATATTCTGAGGTCAGCTTTATCTAATGGCATCAAAATTTCCTGAAAAGCACGAAAACCTCAAATTATCGAAATTTTGATAATGTCAGATGTCTCAGCAACCACTCAACATATTTTGATTCAAAACAGTCCCAAATCCTTTGAACGTTCCACTCGATCAAAATTGCAACAAAGGTAAAAAAAATTACACAATAAATATGTTGATTTTTAGTGTTTTTTCTGATGAACTATTACGTAATTATGATATTTCGAAATATCCAAATTTTTGAGGCAGAAATATGGTATACTTTCACGTGGCATTGTGTTGTTTAGGCCTACATGTTTAAGGGATGTTTACATGTTGGTTAGGCGCAATATGTGGAGCGGTGGAGTGCTGAGACATTGATTGATCAGTTGATATCGTCATCTAGTTACCGGTGGCCGGCTAGGCGCACAGCCACAGGTTGATTGGACATCCTTGGGGGCCAGTTGCCAAACACACAGACACAGTGAGGCTGCAGTCATCTTACATGGTTCGAGGGTCTACACCTTGGGAACTGACTAGCTATGTCAAAGTAAGTAATCTTGTGTTTCTTTGCATGTCAGAGCACAACCGCTTAATTTTGCTTGTTGCGTTATTCAAGTTGATCTTGGGATTAATGTTAAAACCGGATGAGAGGACAAAAATTCCGAAGATTCAGAGTGTCCTGCCGCGTATAGGAATGATAATGATGGCTAAAACGAGATTGCGCATGCGCGGGGTAGCGACGCTTTTTGTTTCTGTGCGATATATTCATGAGGAAACTGGCAGATTCTTGTCGTATTTAGTGGAAATTTCTTCTCTGGTTGGTACAATAATATTGTTGGATCATATATTGGACGTTGGATCGATATACTTGTGACTTGGACGGGAAAAAGTACATTAGTTCTATTCTTTCATATCTGCCGCCGCCGGACGCCATATTGAATGCACGTATTCTGTTGTGTACATACAACATAGTACTCCGATGTACTGTATACACTGTAGGCCAGTAGCCTATATATTATGTGTAGTGATTCTGACTGACGCACACAACATATCTGGGCCTACACGATAAAGGCTTCATCTTGGTTTTAGGCCTAGGCCCCTATGGCATTGTGTTTGTTTAGGCCTACATGTTTAAGGGATGTTTACATGTTGGTTAGGCGCAATGTGGAGCGGTGGAGTGCTGAGACATTGATTGATCAGTTGATATCGTCATCTAGTTACCGGTGGCCGGCTAGGCGCACAGCCACAGGTTGATTGGACATCCTTGGGGGCCAGTTGCCAAACACACAGACACAGTGAGGCTGCAGTCATCTTACATGGTTCGAGGGCCTACACCTTGGGAACTGACTAGCTATGTCAAAGTAAGTAATCTTGTGTTTCTTTGCATGTCAGAGCACAACCGCTTAATTTTGCTTGTTGCGAACATTATACTCACTTTGTTTTGTTTGATCTTATTTGATTGCACTCGTAGTATTGACACGTATCTACTGCATAGATTCTTATAGTTAGAATAATGAGTGGTTCGAAGGATTCGTCGCATTTGCCTGTGGCTGGGGCCGCTTCCTCTAGCATCAAGATGAGTGGACCAGTCGGGCCACCAGTGGTATTGGATGGTGGTGATGAAGGTATGGAAGAAGGTAATTTGGCAGCATTAAATCTTATGAACACCTCCATGATGAAGGATTCTCTGAGTGCTAACTTAGAGGCTGGAGCTTCAAGTCCTCGTCGACCAGGACAAATAACATTTACATCAACGCCGCGTAGCAGTCGGAAACTACCCTCTCCACCGACGTTTACCCCCTCATTGCCAGCCCTGCGAGAGGGTGACACTCCTACGAGTAGTCAATCAACAAGACCGAAAAGGAAAGAGTACCCCAATACTTCATTCGATTTGGGTAGACCAAGGGAAACTGCAAAAAGATTAGCTAGTATAGACTGTACAGATCGGTCTCAGCACAGTCAGAATTTGTCAACGACACAGGTGGATAATTCTACTACACCTACTTATCCTCAGACCATTGATGCCAACAATGTTGGACAAAGCTTGATTGGTATACATTCTATGCTTGTGAAGGTTGTCGAAGAGAATACACAAATGCGAATGCAGGTCAACTCCTTGGTCGATAAAGTTGGCCAGATAGACGATAATATCAAATCTGTCAATGCTACAGTCCAACAGGCTGTGGAAACAACGGTAAGTAAGAAGCTTTTACTATTTGAAAAGATGATTGATGAAAAGATTGCGGATGTCAATAACAAGTTTTCACTACTGAATGTGAAGGTAAATGAAGAATGTAATGCGATAAAATCTGATATACATTCACAATTGAAGTCATCATTGACCAAGGAAATGCACGCTTTCTACACGGAGGCTGTTGACAAACAGAGAGAAAAGGATGAGCGGGCAAAGAACCTGATTATCCACAACCTACCAGAGTCGGATAGTGTGAACCCTGATGTCAGGAAGGAGGAAGACATCATGTTTCTGGGGAGCCTCACCACAACACCCCTGGCTCAACAGGTAATGGGTATCAAGACTGCTTACAGATTAGGTAAGAGGACAAACAGAGAACACAAGAGACCAACTCGTATACTATTTATCTCAACCCACCAACGAGAACTATTTTATCATGAAGCTCACAATTCTGAGATGTCCAAAAAACTGAATTTGGTGTTTGCTCCTGACAGAAGCAAGGAAGAGCGAGAGCAATACAAGATACTGCGACAGGAATTGGAGGCTAGACAGGCGGCTGGTGAAACTGATTTAATAATAAGGGACCAAAAGATCATCAAAAAGCCCTTTCGAGGACACCCCCAAAAGGGGGGTTACCAGTAAACATGCAAAGGGCACGGAGGAAACTACACAGGATATGAACTTGAATAAGAAATTGATTATTATGTACACCAATGCGGACCAGTTATCAAATAAAATGCATCACCTACAGATAGCGGTTCAGTGCCACTGTCCGGATATCATCTGCATAACGGAAGTGAAACCTAAGAATACTAGGCAACCACTTTGTGAGAACGATGTGCAACTTCAAGGTTACACTCTAACGAGTAATTTGGATGTGGAAGGTAGGGGTGTCGCAATCTACACACTGGATGACTTGTGCAAGAGTGATTACAATGTTAAGGTAGCATACAAAGACAGTGTTTGGATTGACGTGATCTCGACCTGTGGTAAGTCACTGAGAGTAGGGTGCATCTATCGCAGTCCACACAATACAGGACAACTGAACGATCAACTCCTTTGCCATATAAGAGAGATAGTCAGTGCTACAGAACCTGCAAAGGAGATAGTCTTGTGTGGTGACTTCAATTATCGACAAATAAACTGGCTGGATGGAAGTTGTCCAGAGGCCCAAAATCACAGCGCAGCTAAATTTCGGGACACAATTCTGGATACAGGGCTTTGTCAACATATCTCTCAGACGACAAGACATAGAGTGGGTCAACAAGCAAGCACACTAGACTTAGTTTTTACAAAGCTACCGGAAACAGTTAGCAAGGTGACGCATGACTCCCCGCTTGGTAACAGCGATCACGATATCATATGTGTGGAGATCAACGCGCCATGGAATCACAAAGTCGACAACTCCACTAGCTACGCTCCAAAATTCTTGTATAACAAGGGTAATTATGAAGCTATGAGGGAAGACCTAAACAGATGTAACCTCGCTGGCGAAGTTGAGAACATGAATACAAAACAGTCATGGGAATTAATCAAGTCAACTTTAGAAAATTTACAGCATCGATATATTCCCACGAGAAAACTAGGCCCGAACTCTAGAAAGAACTTCAAACCACTCTGGACGAATCCAAAGGCCTTGGGGAAGGTGAAGGCTAAGAGGTCTGCCTGGAAGAGATTTATGTCAACGAAAGATGGTGAGGACTACCAAGCGTACATACAGGCCAGGAACCTAGCCAGGAAAGAAGTAAGGAAAGCTGTGAGGAACTTTGAAAAACTACTTGCTAAGAAATGCAAGACACAGCCGAAGGCATTCTGGACGTACGTAAATAAACAGGTGAAGACGACTCATTCTCTGAAACAGCTAAGGAAAGGTAATGCCTTGATTTTTAATGATGAGGAAAAAGCAGAGTTACTCAATGATTTTTTCTCCAGTGTATATACTGATGAGGATACACAGTACATCCCATCACTGGGTAGTGTTACTAATGCAAGAATCAGTAGCCTCACTATATCCGTGCTACAAGTCCAAAAAAACCTCCAAAACGTGAAAATTGACAAAGCGGCTGGCCCGGACGGGATACGAGGTAGGGTTCTCAAGGAGTTAGCAGAACAACTTGCCGAACCTCTTGCCAAGCTATTTAACAAATCATTACAGGAAGGTACGGTACCAACAGATTGGAAAACAGCTCATGTGACCCCCATATTCAAGAAAGGAGAAAAAGATCTTGCTAAAAATTATCGACCCATCAGTCTGACATCGATCATATGTAAAATAATGGAATCCTTAGTAACCGATCATCTTACATCCTATTTAAGAGAACATGGCCTACTTAATAAAAATCAGTATGGATTTGTGAGAGGGAAAAGTTGCAAGTCCAACATCATGGATTGCATGGAGGACTGGACATCCTGTGTTGACCGAGGCGAATGTGTAGATGTCATTTATTTGGATTTTCAAAAGGCTTTTGACACTGTCCCGCACGAGAGGTTGATGAGCAAAATAAAATCTTATGGGATAATAGGACAAATACATGATTGGATCAAGAACTTTCTCACAGAGAGAAAGCAGTCTGTGGTGCTGAATGGTAAGAGCTCAACGTGGTCAACAGTTAAGAGCGGTGTTCCACAAGGGAGTGTTCTCGGTCCTTGTTTGTTCACACTTTATATAAATGATCTGCCAAATGGTATTGACAGTACAGTGAGACTATTTGCGGATGATAGTAAGGTCTATAGAGCGATTCGCAGTGGAGATGATTGCCATAAACTCCAACATGACATTGATGTCTTGACTGAGTGGGCCAATAAATGGCAACTGAGGTTCAATGTAGCCAAATGCAGTGTTCTAAGAATAGGTAAATCACCACCACCCTTTGTTTACACCATGAGGACTACAACAACCACAAGACAGAATATCGTTGAGACTACAGAGACTACAGACCTTGGAATCATCATTAGAAGTGACTTGAGAACCGTATCTCATACGAACCATGTTATAGCCAAAGCTTCAAGAATTCTCTTCACCATTAAACGAACTGTAAAAAATTTGAATGCAGCAGCAGGTCCTACTCTCTTTAAAACTCTCGTCAGACCTGTGCTAGAATACGGAAATACAGCTTGGACGCCTTCCACAATTGAAGAAATAGAGCGACTAGAAAAGATACAGCGGCGTGCGACCAAATGGATCTGTCGAGACGCCACATTGTCATACACACAGCGATTACAAAGACTGAAGCTACCCACGCTGGCACACAGGAGACGAAGAGGTGACATCATAGAGATCTATAGATACTTCAAATCCCCTGATAGCTACAATAGTATACGCCTCCCTATTGCGACAACACGTACTAGAGGACACCCCTACAAGTTATTCAAACAGCGATGGACCAGTCGTACAAGGTATAATTTCTTCCACTTACGAGCAGCTGATGATTGGAACAACTTACCAGAATACGTCATCAATGCGCCATCAATGGACACATTCAAAAATAGGCTGGATAAGCATTGGAGGCTGGAGGACAGCGTAACCAGTCACAGGGCTCTGCGATGAATTACTGATTGAGCAAATATACCATACACCTATTTGTGTCATTTGCTTGGCTGGCTCAGTTCCTGGGTGACCTCGCTGTGGGGTGCTGGGGTAATCGATATGTCTCTACCTACCTGTCCTTTGTTTCGAACCATTTCTTTATATTCATTTCTTCGTCTCCTTAGTTCCAGCACAATACTGCTCGCTTTTTGCTGCCTAGTGCCTGTATCTGTTTGAGATGTGTATGCAGATGAGTAATTGATATATTGGTGTTGTATATATGTTTTTAAAGAGTAGTGGTAAATATGTGTGGTGTGCTATGTTAATATATGATCGATCGTGCGACTCATGACTTGTATATAGAATTGTGTTAGATTTAGAAATTATTTACATAAGGACTACCAGTAATTGAGGATATTGTGACATTAAGATGACTTACATGCTGACATATTTTCTCTCGCCAGGATGTGGATGGATTATATGCAGATGCATGGATGAAGACTATTGGACTATTGGAGTACCTAAGAAGAATGCTGCTGGTGATAGATTAGATTGGGACTAACTTGAAGACCTAACTTTCTTAAGACTCATGCGTCGTATGCTACCCTGCGCAATTTTTGCAATCGTACTTGTAAATTAATTTGAACAGCTGAAAACCCATGCGGGTTACGCAGCTGCCAATGATGATGATGATGAAACCGTGTTAAAATTGGCCCAGTAGTATTTGAAGTATTCCAGGTGTCAGGTGGAGATAAACTTTTGTCAGTAAGCCTACACAAGGCCTACATAGGGCATCTCGCCCCCTAGGTCTTGCAATATTATGTAGTGGGCACAGGTATATTGAGGTAAAACGTGTAAATGTCATCTTATCCTTTGGAACAGGGTAGACAGTATCTAGAAATATCGGAACCGGGGGGAGGGGTAGACTTTAGAGGAGTTTGTTTTGTTCCTTAAATAAATGGTTTATTGTCTAGGATAGACTGAAGTACATCTGAAAAAGGAAGGTAACAGGGCATGCCCTGAAAAAGCTAAAGGTGAAAGTAACTGTGCTATTTAGGGCTACATGATTTTGTAACAGGAGAATGCCAACAGACTTTGCCAGGGTGAAATGGTTGTGGATGTAAGAGCGTAGGCCTAGGCCATGATGTTCTTCTTCAACGTAATCTTCTTTCACTCTTCTTTTTCCCGTCTGTTTGCAAGAGAGCAACATGTGGCCTACGAAAAAAATATGGGCGGTTATGTCCGCAAATATTCAGTGTACAGAAGATTTATTTGTAAGCCTGAAACACATTTCTATGCCTAAAGCGTTAATTCTATAACCCGAAACGGATATGTGTGACTCGCGAGATTTCTCTGTACCTAATAACAGATAATGTTCCCGAGAGTTTAAACGTACAAAACAAAACGCGTATGTATAATCAGGGCGACTCCTATTTTACCGCTGTCGGATGTTATTGCTGTCGCGTATAAGAACTGTCGGATAAGAGCTGTCGGATAAGTTTCCGAGCACTGCCAAAAGGCGGCGCTCGTGTCGAACAAATTTATTATTACTGCTATAACAGTATAACTGTATAAGCGACATTTTATTCCCATGTGCGCGCATTTTGACATGATCTTTGCAGGCCGGTTGAGGAGGTTCATTTGCATACAGCCAATCAAAATAAAGAGAGG
>NMRB01001611.1:76042-98434 GCA_002633025.1 Notospermus geniculatus | reverse complement strand
ATGGTACTAGGTTGAACTCTGCAATGTTACACGACCCTGTTCACTATTTTGACGAGCTATTGCACAATACTTTAACAGGCGAGTCAAATGGTATAGAGAATAATGCATGTCACCTTGCCTATTGGCTGTGTTTGTGGTCAACCTGTTAGTAATGGACTAACCACAACTGACAAGGTTAGCCAAGTGCGATTTGCCTTAGGTATCTGGAATGGACTATACTGTATGGGTAGACCGGTGTCTTCCCGTATCGCCTTTTCCCATTTCGCCTTTTCCCAATTCGCCTTCTTTTTCCCATTTCGCGTTATTCCCATATCGCCTTATTCCCGTATCACCTTTTCCTGTTTCACCTTATTCCCATATCGCCTTTTCCCATTTCGCCTTATTCCCATTTCGCATTTTCCCATATCGCCTTATTCCCATTTCACCTTTTCCTGCTCTGCCATTTCGCAAATCGGCTATTTGGGATTATCCAGATTTTACCTTCTTTTTGAAAATGACTCATAGTACTGCTCTATGGGTAAACCTGGACCAATGACTCATGTTACCGCTCTGTGAGCAAACCTTAGACCATTCATTCATGTTGCTACTCTATGGGTGGACCAAGACCAATGACTCCTGTTACTGCTCTATGGGTAATCCTGGTCCAATGTCTCATGTTACTGTTCTATGGAAAGACCAATTAACTCCTGTTACTGCTGTATGGGACGACCCAGAGGTTTCTGGGCGAGCGATGCAAGGGGAAAAACGTACTCTTAGGAGTAGAGAATTCCGGAGTTGAGATCAGGTTTAGGCCAACATGACCCCCCTTCTCCAGCTGAAATGTGGATCCGGAATGTAGAAGAGTGCCAGCTGAAAGAAGTATCAAAGAACGTTTGTTTCGGAATAGAGGGATGCATTCCCTCCATCCGAAATAAATGGCTACCGCTAGGCTACCTACGGCAGCTTAGCGGTAGCCTGCGTAGCTATGGCACTATGGATTATGATATATGGGAAAATTCCACAGCAGCACTGAAATCCCGTCAACGGAAAAAAGTATTTGTCGGCTAATCCAAGTCATTCACAGGCCCAAAAAGAAACATATTCGTGGATATTTATTCACTTATTCCAGCAATCGGTTGCCTAGCACACTTGTCACAACGTGAACGACGAACGACGTGCTGAACTAGCGGTTGGATATAGAGAACTATGCATGAATTAGGCAAAGCAGACAAAGAACTCCGTTACTAAGCCACATTGTGGCATTTTTGACAATGGCTTATGCTGATTGAATGGCCGATTACGCTGTTAACAGGCGTGATTTCTTATCTGCACGGGGCGATAGACAGTGAAGCGAACATTCGACTTTGGCTTGGCCTGTAAGCAGAAAGCAGACGACCGCCACAAAATCCCGAATTTTCATGTTATTTTCGGCGATATTGTATCAATTCATATATGATTACTTACTACGGATATCTTTCGTGGAAACAGTACCGCTAAGCACATCGTTCACGCGATGGGAGACAAAAATGCATATTCTTGAAAAATCCTGTATGAGGCATTCTACTGACTGGTTCGACAAAGTAATTCGCTGGCTATGCCATTTTTCGCCTGGCGGCGAGCCCAGGAACCATTGTGTCAAGACCAAATGACTCTTGTTACTGCTGTATGGATACACCAGGACCAATGACTCATGTATACTGCTCTATGGGTAAACCTGGACTTGCCAATAATTCATGTTACTGCTCTATGGGTACACCAGGACCAATGACTCATTACACTCATTACTATTACACCATCAGAGTGGGATCGTCACTTCGACAAAATCCTAAACCCCAAGGACAAACAATATAAAAACCCTCAACTAAATACTAAAGTGAAAAAGGAATTAGATGTCTTCCTCAAAAGTAAGAGTACATGTGCGGATCTTGATTATGCGATATCCGACAAAGAAATCATTGATGAAGCAAAATTACTAAAAAACAGAAAAGCTGTGGGTCCCGACTCTGTGTCCAACGAAATGATTAAAGCAGCCCTACAGGTACCACCAGTTCTGACAACTCTTAAGATTCTATACAATTCCATATTAGACAGAGGAGTGTTTCCTGAATGTTGGAACACTGACTTCCTAACCCCGATCCATAAAAAAGGAGATAAAGACGATCCAAATAATTACAGAGGAATCAGTGTTTCCAGCTGCATTGGAAAACTGTTTTGTAGAATATTAAATAACAGGATAATTAAATATGTAGAAAATAACGGACTTCTTGAGGATACACAAATGGGTTTTAGAACAAAATATGAGAACTAGTGACAACATTTTCATTTTAAAAACTATCCTTAATAATTACTTATTTAAAGGTAAGAAAAGAATATACATGTACTCATGCTTTATCGATTTTTCCAAAGCGTTCGACTCAGTCTGGCAGGACGGATTACTGTACAAACTATATCTAAAGGGTGTCCGAGGTAACATTTTCAGAATTATCAATCATATATATTCAAATAACAAGACTAGAGTTAAGCTCCCAATGGGACTGGGCCAACCACTTACACCAAACAGAGGTGTCAGACAAGGGTGCTCATTAAGCCCGACTTTATTCAACCTATTCTTGTCAGATCTATCCGCATTCATGGAAGGACCCTTGCTTGACTCTCCCAATCTACTTGGTTCAATTATCCCTTGTTTACTGTACGTTGATGATCTGGTATTATTTGCAACTAGTGCCACAGGGTTACAATATAAACTAAATCGATTAAATGTATACTGCGAAAAGTGGAACCTCGACGTGAACATTAAAAAAACTAAGGTGAAAATTTTTAACCCTCAGGGAAAGGTTTTAAATAATTACAAGTTCTTTTACAACAATCAAGAAATTGAAATAGTATCCGAGTATGTATATTTAGGACTTAAGCTCCATTGTGGTGGCAACTTCTCAGTGGCAATCTCAGATCTATTAATGAAAGGGAAAAAAGCCTTATACGCCATGAGAAATGCATATACTATACCCCTAGATAGGAAATTGAAAACTTCCCTAAAACTATTCGATACTCTTGTAATACCGGTTTTAACTTATGCTAGTGAAATCTGGGGATACCAACTTTTGAGCAAACAGAACAATGGCACAGAGGTACTACAACAAATTCTGTAAACAGATTCTTGGACTAGGTAAGACTGCATCAAATTCTGCCACTAAAGCAGAACTAGGACGTCTTCCTATCTCTCACCAAATCATTCCAAAAACTCTTAAATATTATTTACACCTAAATAAAACAAATAATAAAATCCTAAAAAATGCCCTGAAATGGCAACAAAGTCTACCAATTTCCGCCACTAAGAAACAGAAAAAAGACGTTTGGCTTACACATGTTTAAAGTATTCTTGATACTTATCATACTTACACCATAATCCAGACCTTATTGAAAAAAGTATTCATTTAATCAAAGAAAGGGTAAGAGACATCTATATACAAACTTGGAGAACAGACATGGAGAATGATCTGATAGAAAATTCTAACAGGACTAAAGGTAACAAATTAAGATGCTATAGAACCTTCAAAACAATTTATCAATATGAGCCCTATTTGACCAACATCACCGATGTAGAAGTTAGGAAAAGCTATACAAAGTTCAGAACTAGCAACCATAAATTGCGAATAGAAACCGGAAGATATGAAGGAATCGAAGCCAGTAAACGAATTTGTCAGTTTTGCAACTCAAATGAGATTGATGATGAATATCATTTCATCTTCAAATGTCCACTCTTAGAGAAAGAACGTGAAGAATTATTTAGTAAGCTTAATCTCAAATGTAATCCTTTTACAACTCTAGAAACGATTGTCAGCTGTGACCACAATATTGTAGCACGTTACATACACAATGGGTTTGATAAAAGGAGATGTGAGAGCCAGGCAGGGTGAATCCCTACCACTGGCCTACCAGTTTTGTAAATTTTCTTGAGAGCCCGGGTCACCACCGCCAGGCGCCCAGGGGATGCGGGGCCGCTGGGGCAGCTCATGGCACGATGTGCTGCTCACGTGGGCCGCATTCCGGGCGACCGGCGGGGGCAGCTTTGGGCTCACTATATCTACACTTCTCCTCTGCACGCTAGCAAGCAGGGTACATATTCCATCAGACAGATCCCTGCTTGTTTAAGCCTAGGTCACAAATCCACCGGGCGCCGTACGATTTTCCCCACCGATCGGCTTGCCGTGGATTTTAGAAACTGAAACTCGGATCTAAGATGAATTATGCCGAAATCGCCTCAATGGATAAGCGGAAATCAGACTGAATCAAACTGGGCACCGTAGAAATTGGGCAAAATGTCTGTTTTTACTCGCCGTACGGGGCCCGGAGTGGATATGTGACTGGGGCTTTACTCCCTCTATCTCTTCTCTCTGTCTGCACAAGTTTATTGTACCTCCGCTCACTAAAATAATTTTGTATTTTAAAAGCCTCAATAAACTTTGATGAATTTGAATTTGAATTTGTTACGGCTCTATGGGTAAACCTGGACTAACGACTAATTTTTACTGCTCTATGATAAGACAAATTAACTCCTGTTACTGCTATATGGGTACACCAGGACCGATGACTAATGTTAGACCGGTGACTAATGGTAGTGCTCTATGAGTACACCATTACCAATGACTGATGTTACTGCTATATGGGTACACCACTACCAATGATTATGTTACTGCTATATGGGTACACCAGGACCAATGACTCTTGTTACTGCTCTGTGGGTAAACCTGGACCAATGACTCATGTTATCGCTCTATAGGTACACCAGGAACAATTACTCATGTTACTGCTCTATGGGTAGACAAGAATGACTCAAGTTACAGCTCTATGGATAAACCTGGACCAAAGACTAATGCTACTGCTGTTTGGAAAGACCAGCTTAACTCCTGTTACTGCCATCTGGGATGACCATGAACAATGACTCATGTTACTGCCCTATGGGTAAACCTGGACCAATACTCATGTTACTGTTCCATGGGTACACCATGAACAATGACTCATATTACTGCTCTATGGGTACACCATGAAAAATACTCATGTTGCTGCTCTATGGGTAAACCAGGACCAAAGACTAATGTTGCTGCTCTATGAGTAAACCTGGTCCAATGACTCATGTTACGGCTCTATGGAAAGACCAATAACTCCTATTAGGGGGACGAAGGCCAATGAACCATGTTGGTGGTCTATATGGGTGTGACCAATGATTCGTGTTACAGCGGTATGGGTACACATGAACCAATGACTCGTGTTACTGCTCTTGTGTTGACCGTGACTTCAGACAGGGCAAATAAGGCATTCATCCTATTAAGCATGTAAATGTTGTGACCTTTTTCGATTGCAGGTTCACAACAGACAAAAGATGGCATCACAGACACAAGACAGCATACCGACGTGTGTGATGTGTTTCGAGTCCCGGACCTTGAAGGTGGTTGGCAGATGTAAGCACAGCTTCTGTGCTGAGTGCTTGTCCAGTGTCCTAGCACAGGGCAAGGAAGAAGTGTTTCAGTGTCCAACGTGTCGCTCTGACTGTCCACGTCCTTGGAATGGGGTAGACGGCCTCGAAGACCTCACCGGTGACCGTTGTGAACTGGCAGAGTTAGATGTAGGAACCGTTGCTGCCGCTGAGGAAGACGAAAGCCGCGGAGATGAGGAAATCATCTGTGAGGTATGCGACCACAAGATCAAAGAGAAAGTCAAAGCCGTTAATATCTGCTGTGAGTGTGATCACGTCAACATATGCCAAGCTTGTTCAGAGAAACACAAGAAGTCTAAAGCAACACGACATCATATTTTGACACCAATTGTTAGCAAAACACAACAAAAAGCATCAAAATGTGATTTGCACAATAAGAACTTGACTAGCTTCTGTCAAACCTGTAACACCTCCATTTGTAATATCTGTGTTTTGACTGACCATGAGGATCATGATGTTGAAAGAATTGGTGACATAATAAGAAGAGAAGTTGAGAAAACAAACCTCACACTGGATGAGTTGGAGGGGAAAGTCAAGATGCTCCAAAATCTGCAGCAAGAGTTGGTCCTGTTGAATGCCATAGCAACACAGGTTGACAAACAGGATATGCTCTTCAAACAAATTGGAGATCGAGCACAGCAGGTCATTGATCAGGTTATCAGATGGAAGGAAAACACGAAACAAGAAGTAAGGGTGAAATTCCAGATCATCCGAGACATTCATGACGATTTGGGAAAGGTGTCCGAGATGGTAGACAAGCTACAGACCCAAATAAGCCAAGGAAGGGAGATACTCTCCAAGACTGAGCATCAGTCGATGTACCTTGAGAAGCTGTCTGCACTGAAGAGGGAATTGGAACAAACTGCAGAAATGGGAAATGAAATGGAAGGAAGGAACTATCGTGACATTCTATACAAACTTAGCGATGAAGACAACAGATTTCAAGCAAACAAAATACCAGTGACTCCAGGAATGATTGTAAGAAAAGACAAGAGTATCGACTTCGAAGTTGAGGAGATATTCCACCACACAATACCAGCAGATTCTGAGGATATGTTCATCCCATGTGTAGCAACCCTTGGGACACAGTCCTATGCAGTTGCTCATCCAGTCACAAGGGAGGGACCGCCAGCTGCCATTTCCGTCTATGATTATGGCCGTCCAGGAACATTGAAACGAACACTAAGAGATGGTGTGCTACCCTTCTATGACATGTCCACCACCCCTGATAACCAACTGGCCCTTCTCTGTGCTGGAGCAGATGGAACTGGCTGTAGGATTCAGGTGCTGGATCCAGAAACTCTGAACACCACCTCGACACATGTTATCAGTGACGGTCATCCTATTTCCTTGGGCGTTACAATTCTGTACCAGTACGTCATTCTCGAGTCCACTGATGAGCAACACAAACAAATCACAGTTACTGACAGAGATGGGGCTGTCACACATACGTATAGAATTGATGAACATACAGATGGTGTGAGATGCCCCGGAATGATAGCATGTGGATGGAAATTCATCATTGTTGGAGGGTGGTGTAGCCTGGTGGTCTATGAGATAAAGGACACAGGAATACAGAGAATAATAACACAGACGCAAAACAATATCCATGATGTGATGGATATAGCAGCAACAATTTGGGATGATATCTTTGTCACTGACACAGACTTTTTGTTTGGTGATGATGGGGTTGCTGATTGGGGTAGTCTTCATCTGAATATGTTTCAAGATGATACCACATTGCAATGGCCCATCTATAAATACCAGCGTATTTGCATATTTCCACCAGATCAAGTCACACAAGCCCGACTCGCCACAACAAGAGATGGTAACACTATCATTGTATCACATGGCCAAACAATCAAGGTGTACAGATATCAATAACAGGGATGAAATCCAGCAGGCGGACAGTGGACAATTATTTGCTGATTTGCTGGTGATGTCTTTTGCCCAACAACAAATGACAGTCGGGTGCATCACCTGTGCACCCATAGTCCCTAGACTACAGGGTGTATCAGAAAAATTACTCTCTCGAAAAAAATCATCATAAAATAAACAAAGAGGGGAGTTTCGAAAAACTGGCTACATCCCTTTGTAGAGGATGTGATTCTGCATCGAATGATACCAGTGTCATTGTTTACACTTCACATTTCAATGAGCAGGACCAGTTTGAATTTTGAAAATTGAAGTCCCTTGCGCACGGGAATGCGAGGGTTAAAATTGGATATGTCAACGTGAATGAAAAGTTTAGACTGATTTTTACCCACGTGCCGAAGCGTTTTTGAAATAATTAATCCTTTCACCCTCTAACCCCGAAACAAAAAGTCTCATTTCTGAGACCATAAGTGAATCTCTCTGGTCAATTTCATCTTTTCTTCAAATAGCTCAATGTAATGCCTTATGTTGACCAGACAATGACATAATTCCTGGTCATAAATCTGTGAGCACCTGTGCACTGATCCGAGTTCTTGGCTTGTGTCCAGTGGTGCGGGTGAAAAATGGTCAGGCCACAGTAAAAAGTTAGTTTCTTGACACTTGGTGAGGATACATTCAGAAATGAGACTTTTTTGTTTCGGTGTTAGAGGGTGAAAGGATTAATTATTTCAAAAACGCTTCGGCACGTGGGTAAAACTCAGTCCAAACTTTTCATTCACATTGACAGATCCAGTTTTAACCCTCGCATTCCCGTGCGCAAGGGACTTCAATTTTTCAAAATTCAAACTGTCCCTGCTCATTGGAACGTGAAGTGTAAACAATGACGCTGGTATCATTCGATGCAGAATCACATCCTCTACAAAGGGATGTAGCCAGTTTTTTGAAACTCCCCTCTTTGTTTATTTTATGATATTTTTTCGAGAGTCTAACTTTAATCCGGGCGCGAACGGGTTAAAACGGCCTATGAACGAAAGGGTTTCCTTCATTTCCTTCGAACTTAAATGACGATTTATATACGAGACAGTTAATTATCCCAATGAAATCCATGCGTATATTGTACATATATATATTTTACATGTATATAACATATAAACGACGGGTCTTCAAACGCAGGAATCCTTTCTTTGTGTTCTGCAAATAAATCACAAAATGATTGTGGTATAATGTCTTCCGCAAGTTTCAATCTTTTTCGGCCGCGTATAGATAAGGATGTCATAATGGCTCGTGGTTAACCGCCGCCCCTGTACATCAACTTTGTTACGGAAATTATCAAAATGATTATAATAGCAAATGAAGGGATCGATTTAGATGCAGAACTAGCATAAAATCCATTGTCCTTGATCATTTGTGCGAACCAAAGAGCTGATGATTTGGGGGTGCGAGGACGAGCAGGATCGGAAAAGTTGACGAAGTGAATTCCGAATTTTTCCGAGTAGCCAGCTATCCATTCGAAGTTGTCCATCAGAGACCAGGCCGTGTATCCTTTCACCTTGCATCCGTCCAAGTTTATGGCTAGAAAATGAAGAGGATGGGCCACGTATAGGCATCTTGACGCAAGGGCCCAACGCGCCGCGTAGCAGCGAACAACTTGTCACGGGTCAGTCATTAGAAATGGATTCATAGGAGATATACCAAATGTTCAGATGGAATTACCGGGCGGTTGGTTCACGTTTTTAGTGGCTGTGAACATTAGATGGGTAAATTAGGTAGCAATACACTGACGGATTGGCCGGGGAATTGCTCTGTGGATGTTGTAAAATGTGATTTTTTGTCACATGACGTCATTCCTAATTATCATTGATATGTTGAGTGTCTGGGGCCATATGCATAAAACTTCCTTAAGTTGAGTGTAAAACTTACCCTTAAAGTGTAAGGATTTCACTTTACCAAGTGCCATAAAACAAGTTAAGGGCATACTCAGCAAAGGGCAACCCTTAGCTAAAGTATTTCTTGGAATTGTGGTATCAGCCAATGAAACTTCAGTATTCAAGGGGTTTCCCAGATTTCTTGAGTGTTATACCGGTACTTAAGAAAGGTTTCTCAATGTAGGCTGCATGTACATGAACATGACTGCAGGCAATGCAGTAGGTTAGGAACTGTGTAAAATGGCTGTTAACGGTGGAAAAGAAAAAAAAGAGGTGACCAGATTGGTAGGACAGAAAGAGGATTCATGGTCTGTCAAATCAAAATCCTTGGCACAGTTCAATTTTTGTCCTACCCTGGCCTAGCGGGTAATTTCTCCGGCCTATTTGGCCAGCATGCATTAAAAACAGCATGAATAGCATATTCCAACCCGCGCCAGCCACAACTGTGAAGTTAAGGGAACTGTGACCACACTTAAAGTTAAGGGCGAGTTTGAGGCGTTCACTATTCCAAAGTAGCTTTCTGCATCTCCCTTGAATTAAAGGCGCTCTAGTTCGAATTGTAAACATCATGGTTTTGTTTATTTACTTGGGGTACTTTCGATTGTGACTTAACCGGTTAAGGTTAACCTCGGCCGGTTATTGATGATTAGCTGGTTACAATAGAACGCGAAAGTTAGGGCAAGATTTGTTACAACAAGGAGGACAATGCACCACTTTTGCCAGTTGGCGCATTTTCATCGACTTTTGGTAGCATTGATGAAAAATGCAGTTTGATGATTATGATGATAGTCTTCCTCACTCATTAGAAGGGCCACACGCCGGCAGCAGCATCACAGACAGAGAACCCCGTGCCCCCCCCCCCACACTCCACCACCAAATTGTCTTTTATTCAATAATTTGCGGCAAAAGCAAAAATAAAGCTTCTGTTTTGACTCGGAGATGTCAGGAAATTGCATCTAGGCCTAGTGCCTTGTATTCACAGTTTTCTGGGGAGGCGCATGCACCCTCGGCGCCCCCCCCCCCGCGGCGCCCCACATGCAATGACCCCCTTCACCAGCCCTGACCCCCCTCTGCCAAACAACCTGGATCCGCGCCCGTCACCTATCCGATTATACCCCCGAATTCCAGCGTCGGGCGGGGTATACCAGGGTGGTAGCGCAGAGTTCGTGAAGTAGCATGAATAGTGAGTAATTATGAGAGATATGGCGGAGCAAGTTGGTGAACACACTTGTAAGCTAGGAGAAGAACTTTGTACTTGATTCGTTGTGTCACAGGAAGCCAGTGTAAAGACCCAAGTACGGGGGTGAATTCTCTTTGTGTGTTTTTTGTTTGCGTGTGTCTCATTCTCTTCTTCGTTCCTTATTTTGCATTTGTTCAACTGTTTGTATCTATAGCCCTTTTTACACTACGCAGAATTTTGGCCTTGACGAACCGTGCCGTGCTCGACCCGGGCCAGGCCCGCCTCAGAAAGAGCATTTTACCCCTTTTACACTGCACAATGAAAACCGCGCCAATATCTGAATCGCCGGCTCTCCTTTCTTTGGAGGTAGGAAATCTCCCTCATTTGCAATATGGCTGCGCCCATGATCATTCGCGGCAATGACGTATTGAGTTCATGGCCGATAAATGAGCATGCGCACTTCACTAAAGGCGAGTCATTCAAGTGGGCCGAGTCCAGGAGCGTGTTTACACTGTGCACTTTTCCAACGGAACCGTGCTCGACCCTGGTCGAACCCACCTCCTGTTGGGGGGTTCGGCCCAGATGAAAGTAGCACCGAGTCGAGCCGAGTTGTGCCGTGCCAACCGATTTACACTATCATCTTTTTTGCCGCGCCGTGCTCGACCCGGGTCGAGCACGGTTGAAAACACGTAGTGTAAAAGGGGCTTATGTAATTCTCTGCCATCGTCCTAAAATTTTACATACGTGTACTTGTGCTATAACAGGGCCAGTAATGCCTCGGCCTTGGCCCTTCTCTACTTACATTGTCATCTTGTCTTCTTGAATAAATGAAATGAAATGAAAACGCCTATTTCTGACATCACAACATACCTTTTAACATCTCGTTGATGTGGCTCCTGTAGTAGTCAACTCTGGCAGTGTCCTCCAGCGTACCCGTCCGATCAGACACGCCATTTTCCGTAATGTATAGATCAGGACGGTTGTAGGTCTTGTCTATCCATTGTAATATCTTCCTCATACCAAAGGGAGCCACCCTCAACCAAAAGGATGCGGAGCTAAAGAGACAAAAAGGAAAAAAGATGCGTGTATACAGGGTGGTCCCAAAAATCGCACAAGCATACTTTTACCACCCTCAGTCCCAAACCACTGGTATATGAATGGTTAGAGAATCTTTCTGGAAGAAAAATAAGACCAAGATATCTCGTTTCGGTCCAGTAGTTTTACCTCTAGAGCCATTTTTGTGAAGCAAAGTCAGTGGTCGTTAATAACTAACTTAACGGTGAACCGCGAATTCAGCATGATTGATAAAGGGGATAGTTGTTGTTAAGCTTAAATAAAGTTTGATTTTCATGTTCTACATGTACCTGTACTTCATTTTTTGTTTGATCTTTCCACAGGATAATCCTTTTGTCAGTTACAAGGCTACGCTGTTGTGTATGCTCTTGATTGTTCTGTATGGAACAATTCACCAAGGGCCTCGACCTTGCTTTGCAAAATAGGATATGCAGCTCGAACCACTGGACCGAATCAGGATATCTTAGGTGTCTTTTTTCTTCTAGAAAGATTTTCCATCCAATTCCATCAGTAGTTTTGGGATCAGGATAGTGGAAGTATGCTTGTGCGTTTTTTATGGACCACCTTGTATAATTTTACATAAATAAAGGTGAGGGTGGTGAAGCGGGATGATAATCTGCTCGGACTGCTCTGGTTCAAGGATCTAGCGTCCAATGGAAATACCTAGTATGTCACATTTTATTGTTTTCGAGAAAAATGGGTTTATGTTGAATGACAACTTGGAAGAGTTTTGTTGTGGAAAACACTCCTAATTAAAAATATGTTATACAACAGGATTAAATGCAATTTGCTATGTTTTACCTCTGATTTCATGCTGAATTTGCGTAGCAAGTCACAATTCTGATGACTTAGACGTAATGAAATGGTCCATGGACCATGTGCTCACCCGTTTGAACATAATAGCGTAATGACAGAGAGAGGTGTATGTCAGTTATGAGCAATCTTGGTCAAGTCATTCCCAAGTTGTAGGACTTCAATGATTTTGGGGTTATGGCACCTGGCTGCCATATTGGATGTCCGATCGGGCCAAAACGTCACATGCACATAAAGGTCATCTAGAGGGAGCCACATAGCACATTTGAGAGCTCTGGGTCAAGTCGTTCCTGAGTTATAGCACATTTGATGATTATCGGGTTACGCCACCTGGCGGCCATATTGGAAGTTTAATCAGGCCGAAATTTGACGTGCATGTAAAGGTCATCAAGAGGGAGGTAAATATCAAGTTTGAGCACTCTGGGTCAAGCCGTTCCTGAGTTTTAGCACTTGGATGATTTTCAGGTTACGCCACCTGGCGGCCATATTGTATGTCCGATCGGGCCGAAACTCGGTATTTTTGAAGGTACCCCTCCAATACATATTTATGCAAGAAATGAAGACTCTCGGTGAAATAATTAAGAACTGTGGCAGGTTCGTTACTTTTGTCGAACTTACCTCTGTGACCTTTAAAAGTACGTCAAATCAAAAACCTGTTATATATGTTATGTATCCTAATTAGATACACCTATGATAAAAATTTGGAGAAGATCCAGTCATTAGTTCAGGAGTTATTGCACTTTTTGTGTTTTTGGTTTTGGCCACCAGGACCCATATTCATAAAACCCTGCTAGGCTTAGTTGCCTGTTAAAGTGCCTAATTTGTACAGACCAATGTACACAGCTAGCAGCCAACTAAGCTAGCAAGGTTTTATGAATATGGGCCCTGGAGGCCAAGCCAAGAATCGAATCGGACCGAAACTTGGTGTCATAGGTCATCTGACCTAGGGGTATATATGTGCCAAGTTTCAGATCAATAGCTCCAGCGGTTACGAAACGTGCCCTGCTAACGGACGACGACGACGACGGACGACGGACGCTGACCGACGATAAAAGCTCACGGGTGAGCTAAAAACCGAGTAAGTGCACCACTGTCTTTCCGCGGCTTTGGCGAACATTTTGCAAACAAACACTATTTATTATGATGAAACAATACCTAGTTAGTACGAATTTGGCCTTAACTCATTTTTTCCCAAAAATGTGACTTACTAGGCATTTCCATTGGACGTAGGGATGTCCCTGGCTCTAGGCCCGAGCCTTCACAATCGATCCGTGAACTTATCCGCATTACGAAAGGAAAGGGCCCTGCAGCTGGCAGAAGTTATCTAAATTCCAGAGAAGTAAGGCAGGAATCTAGTAGACAGAAGAAAGATTTTTTCCAGGACAAGGTCAGTATGAGGTCAAGGTCATGATGCGGTCAAGGTCAAACGTACTATCCCCACGAAGGATCAGCCTCCTCGGCGACGCCTTTGTCGTTGTCGTAATTTGGTGGGTTGATCGGCTTGTTGGGATCATCTGAGATCAGGTTGGATGTATAGAAGTTCAGGCCAATGAAATCAAAGGTGCCTGAAAGAAAAAGGGTGGGTGCGGAGTACTTTAGGGCAATTCTCCAGTAGAGAATGGATATTACAAAATCAAATTTTTATTTTCATCTTTGATATTACAACTCGTTTAGATCTGCAATAAATCTAGGAGATTCAGGCAGCACTGCTGGAAATTATAATGTGAAGTATTTTCAGTTATAAGGCAAGATAAATCCATGAAAATTAAAATTTTTGGGCCAAATTCATAAAGGGTGTTTAAGACTTAGACGCGTGTAACTTCGTCAAATGCATGGTGGAATTGTGTGCATTTAGTGAAGTTACACGCGTCTAAGTCTTAAACACCCTTTATGAATACGGCCCCATGTTTTTTTTGTACAGAATGCCCTGACATGACCTAGTTTTGTACCCTTCTTTAGCCCCCCTAGGTCAGATTACATCCATGAAAACCATGGTGTTTTGGTTGATTTCACATCTAAAAGACTCGATTGAGGAACAATGGACAAGTAGGCCTACAACATAATACAGTTGGGATGAATGTGACTTTGAAGCCGTCTTTTCAGAAGTAAATTTTTGTAATTCCGTTACTGTAATTCCGTTACCATGCACTGTCTTTAGAAATCTTAATTTCTCTTAGGCTGCGTTTAGCTGACACGCGGAATGCGGTATAGGGACGCGGAAACCCTGGCGGAAAGATATGTTGTATGCGAAAATGCATTGCACTTTCCGCTTCCGCGTTCCGCAATCCGCATTCCGCGTGTCAGCTAAACGCAGCTTAAAGGGCGGTTTACACTAGGTTGCACCAAGTTGCAAGTTGCAGCAACTTGCAACTTGTTGCAAACTACCTGGGACGGTTTACACATAGAAAAATCGATGCAACCTCCAGCGTGATCGAGTTGCAACAAGTTGCAGACCCGTTTACACATGCAACTTTGATGAAATTTTTGGTCTCATCAGGTTTATGCAACAAGTTGCATGAAGTTGCATATGAAAAGTTGCATGTGTAAACGGGCCTTTAGGTGTAGAAAGATTTGGTGACGGTTAATATCTGAACTGAGAACTAACAACCTAAGCTGTATTATCATACTGTTACTGTAATAACACGTTCTGTGGGTATTCTGTAAGAGTTTCGTGAAAGTTGGTGACTGTTTTGCACTGTCTCTCCGATTAATCCCATTACCGACAAAAGTGGGCAACACTGCTCCTTAAGCTTGAACTGTAGACTGTGTTTGAACCTTTTCAAATATACTTTGGACTGATATGCCCACGATATGACTGATTTCGTATCCGTCGTATTTCCAGATAAGGGTGGGAACTAAAAATATCACTAAATTTTGCTCTGATTTGTAATTCCGTTACCGGAGAATTGCCCTTTTAATAGTGACTGGACTATATCGTTTGCACATGCACATTTCGACTGAGCCGTCTAGCGTCCAATGGAAATACCTAGTATGTCACATTTTGGTATTTTCGAGAAAAATGGGTTTATGTTTTTAGAGTTGGAATGACAACTTGGAAGAGTTTTGTCGTGGAAAATACTTCTGAATAATTGTTCATGCAACTTGCTATATTTTACCTCTGGTTTCATGCTGAGTTTGCAAAGATAATTACATAATAAGTCACAAATCTGATGACTTAGTGGTGCACTTACTAGGTTTTTACGTCTGCCATTCCGAGGCTTTGGCAGACATTTTGCACACAAAAACTGTGTATTATGATGAAACAATACCTAGCAAGTACGAATTTGACCAAAAATGTGACTTACTAGGTATTTCCATTGGACGCTAGCCATGACATTTGCAATTTTATGGCTGTTACACGCTTTAGTTTACACTTTTCATACCTGTGATTTTTTGCTGTTCCTCTGTTGTGAACTCTGGCAGCCTCGATTTCTTCAGATTCTGCAACATGCTCATGTTGTGAACTCTGACCTTCATGACCTCTGGGTAGTCTCCGTTGATCATAATGGGGTGGGCGAACCAACCGAAGTCAAACTGTAACGCTCGTTCGGCTGCCTCGACATCCTTGGGGTTGGAAGGATCCTTTGGCTCCGACCAGTGGCTAACCAACGTTATGCCTATCTTTCCTGCAGAAGAAATTAAATGGTTCATGTACAATGTGCTCACCTGTGGGTGAATGGACCAGAATCCGAATGGGCCAAAATTTCCTGGACACACAGACGGCACCAAGATACAAAATCACACCAAGTTAGAAGATTCTAGGTTAAATAGCCACGAAACATGCCACCAAATGGCAAAATTTTGAATTGTGCCCTCTGAGACCTTGAAAAGTAGGTCAAATCAAAAACCCATTAAGGCCTGTCCACACGACCATACATTTGTTCAAAACATCATCATACATCTGTATGATGATGTTCATGGACAAATGTATGATCGTGTGGACGGTTTTCCCAACAAACATGAACAGCATCCAACATTATCCTTTCTCCATCATACTTCATCATACAAATGTCCATGAATGTTGGACTGTAGATCGAAATCCACAACAAACTTGAACATCATCATACACGTTTATGATGCTGTGTTGAACAATGTATGATTACATAATTATGATGATGGCCAATATTTTAGCTGCACTGTATAGACGGAAATCCAGACAAGCATGGACATCATCATACAAATGTATGATGATGTTTTGAACAAATGTATGATCGTGTAGACGGGCCTTTACGTTTGCAATGTATCGTCATTACATGCAACTATGATAAAATTTGGAGATGATCAGCCAGTTCAGGAGTTATTGCACTTTTTGGGCTTTGGTTTTGGCTACCTAGTGGCCAACCCAAGAATTGGGCCGAAACTTGGTGTCATTGGTCATGTGACCTAGGGAAATATGTACCAAGTTTCAGGTCAATAGCCCCCAGCGGTTACGAAACGTGCCCTGTTGACGGACGACGACGACCTGTCTCACCGGCCAATATGCTACTTAGGATGTCACTTACTATGGCTGAAGGGGTTATTGTCGTCCTGGGTATAGACAAAGTATACCCAGGTTCAATGTCGTCCAGACAAACTATACCCTGGGTACAGTTTGTCCAGACAAACTGTACCTAGGGTATAGTTTGTCTTCACAAAGTGTACCCAGCTTCCGATATGTGCACCTGAAGACGAGATTGGAATCGCAAAGTTACATGGCATCTAGGCCTTGCCGGTCAAAATGGCGGTAAGGGCAACCTCATGGCTTCGATCCTTCGCTCATAATTGAACCCACAAACACACGCACTACACCATAGGCCTACTGACAATCGAAGTATGACACTACTAAACCAGTTACCAAGAGGTGTAGTGAAGTTGATATTCAGCGTAAATCATGAAATGAAGGATAGCCTCGACCTAGGCCTACAGCTCCTAAGTGCTTGAGAATTTACTATAGGTCCCTTTTGAAAGGTTGTAGGGATTGGTCTTATCTCCCTATTCCCAAATTATGGTAGGTATAGCGTTAATTTTCAGCCCCTTCTGGCAATAATCCCACTGTATGGTTGCTTACCAGAAGTGTCTCGAATTAGGCCTGCAGCTCCTAAGTGCTTGAGAATTTACTATGGGTCCCTTTTAAAAGTTGTAGGGATTGGTCTTATCTCCCTATTCCCAAATTATAGTAGGTATAGCGTTAATTTTCAGCCCTTTTCAGCAATAATCCCACTGTATGGCTGTTTACTGGAAGTGTCCCATGGCGCAAACTTGCTATGCAAAAAGAAAATTCATGAAAATGACGAAATGCTCCCGGCTTCTCCATGTACTTCATGACGTCATCAGTTTTGTGGTCACGTGAATCTTGGCAACACGCACGTGACAATCTCGGACGAAAAATTTTAGATCCTTTTTTGCCCTTTGTGATACCAATCTCGTCTTCAGGTGTACATATGGGAAGCTGGGTACACTTTGTCAAGACAAACTATACCCTGGGTACAGTTTGTCCAGACAAACTATACCCAGGGTATAGTTTGTCTGGACGACATTGAACCTGGGTATGCTTTGTCTATACCCAGGACGACAATAACCCCTTCAGCCGTACTATGCACCAATAGATGCTTGAGTTGAGTATTAGACAACAGGTGTGACAGGAATCAGCGTGCTAGGAATGCAGATCCTCCAAACAATAGCCCGCTATTGTAAGGTTCTATTCGAATGGTCTCTCTAGCCATATATTCTAATCCCTCGCTGAACAATAAGACCGGACTTTGATTCCAGGGGGACTTGGATTCCTTTCACACCTGGTTCCATTCCAGAGTGGCGATGTCGCCAATTCACAGGTGGGAACACTGTTGAGTAATGGCCATGGTCATGGTCTTATCATTTTACTGGCTGGGCGACATCTGTGTTGTTAGTTATTTCTCTGGAGGAAATCGACGCTTGCGTGAAGCAAGTTGGCCTATACCTCTAATCTGAACAAGTGGTTTGGTGTAGTGTCTTTCAATAGTGAGGTTCCGCAAATCTGACGAAACACGAAGTACGAAATACATGTACGAAATTGGACTTCATTTCCATGACGTAACGTATTTGGGGAGATGGTTGGTACCACAAATATCGCCTGCTGCAAGAGCGTCTTTCATGGTATGACGTAAGACCGATAGAGTTACGGTGTATATGCTAAAAGACGCACTGACAGCAGGGACATTTTGTGGCACCGACCACCTCCAGAAATACATTAGGTCCTGGAAATGAAGTTGAATTTCGTATTTCGTACTTCGTGTTTCGTCAGATTTGCGAAACCTCACTAATACCAACTGAGAGCACAAGCTTAGCAAATTTCACTGACCCTTTTGTGAGCTCCTGAATCTTCGGTCGTAAGTATGCCAGGCCTTGGCATGCGCTTTGATCAGGTTGTGGCCAACTTTATGCACCTTGTCACCTGGCCCATACCGTCCTGGGGCTAATAAGCCGACGCCATAACCGAGCCAGGCAATGATCCACGGTTCGTTGAAGGTGATCCAGAACTTCACCTTATCGCCAAGCTGAGTAAAACACAGGGTTGCAAAGTCGTTGAAGTGATCGACAGTCGTGTCATTCAGCCATCCGCCATGGTCCTCCAGTGCCTGGGGTAGATCCCAATGATAAAGAGTGACCTGGGGTTGGATTCCTTCAGACAACAAGGTTCGTATGAGCTGTTTGTAGTAAAAGAGTCCCTTGTTGTTTATGTTGTTGATGGTTCCGTCAGGAAGGATTCTCGGCCATGATAATGAGAACCGATAGTGGGACACCTGTAGCAGATGATGTAGTAGGGTTTTCAAGAGGAAGAGGGTAATTTTTAGTATCGGCCACCACTGAAACGTTCTAATGGCCCTGATGATGATCCCGCAGCAACTGACAACTCCTGACCAAAATAGACGCAACAATGGGGACCAAATAGTATTGTATTGTATTGATATTTATTACACAAAATATTTACAATAAAAGTTCCAGGGGCCGAAGCCGAGGCATTACTGTGCCCTTTACAAGTTAGTAATATAAAAGTAATGGCAGGAAATATAGAGTAAGAAAAGAAACAAGTTTGACAAGGGTGAAAAGAAAAAGAAACACAGAACACGGTGAATGCTGAAATACTGTACAGGGAGGATGGAAGCCCGTGTCACACTGTCCCGAAATTAGACACCCGATGGCCACACGAATATGGAATTTTGGATTTCGCGTGAAGATGGCCCCGAAGTCAAATTCCAGAATCTTGCAAATTTTCGATCCCAACCGGGGTCTTCTTCAGGCTGGCACGTATCAGTAAGATTTCCAAAAGTTTCCATAATTCGTATGGCCATCGGGTGGCAACTTCGGGACAGTGTGACACGGGCTTAAGAGATGAAATGGGGTGGAGGGGATCAGTGAAACATAAACAACGGTTTTGGACATGAAGGAATGCTTAGGTGTTGTATGCTGTCAATGCTGCATCAAAATAATCTGCAGTAGTCGAGCTTGTTGGGACAAAATAGACACGCTCAGGACCAATATACATGCGGGGACCAAATTATTGATACAGGTTCGATGTGCAGGCGTCATATTCCCCCAAAACTCATGGTCATGGAGAACGACATTGGATGAATTCCGTTTTTTCAAAGGCTCAGGAGACAAAAGTTGCAAATTAGCTGGAATATTATGGGTAGGCCTACGTTCACTTCTAGATCAGCCCACATCAGGATGGGCTCGGCACAGGCGACCCAGGTCACCAGTGCGAGACGGATTACTTTTGGGGAAATTGAATCTCAAGCCACTCTCACACGTGCGACAGTTGGCCTGCGTTTAATTGCGATAGACAGTCGCAGGTGTACTGTCGCAAATTAAAGAAACTATCGCAGACCTTGGGATAATATTGCAGGCAATCGCGAATAATCGTGAAATTTTGGAAATGTTCAAAAAATGTAACCTTGTCGCAACTTATTGCAAAGCAACCGCAGATTGTCGCAAAATATCGCACAATGTCGCAAGAAATCGTTTATAACCCCAAATTATCGGTGTCGACTGAAGAGGCTGCGGACAGAAAACACGTAATGTCGCAAGATTGTCGCAGCTATAATCGCAGATTGTCGCAAACAACCGCAAGTGAATGCCAAAAACGATGATTATCGTTAAGTTTACGACAATTCTGCGATACGCCTGCGAAAAATCTGCGATAATTTCTGCGATTGTTTGCGTAACGTAGAAAAATACAATCGCACGCAAATTGTCGCACGTGTGAGAGCGGCTTTACGCGAGGACTATAAAACACGGTTTGAAAAATCCCATTTCTTACCCCAAGATGTTTGAGAAGTTTGACATCGTCTGCTATCTTGTTGTAGCTGTCACAGGCGACGTCTCCGGTGTCATTGTTTGCAATCCTGTTGGCGTGACTGAACGTGTCCCAAATACTTGGACCCTTCCCTGAGGTGGGGAATGAACATGTATGTACACTCTTAGCAAAAAGGGTTCCAAGAGGGTTCTTTGGCCTTTCAAAGAACCCTTTCTTCTGTAGGGTTCTATCTAGAACCCTCAAGAACCCCAGAGTGCTGAAATCCACATCAAGAAATCTGTGAATGCGTGAGAATACAATCGATACACCGTTCTCCAGCTGATGTAATATCTTTATTCATGAGGTCTAATGAAATAAATACACTTTTACATCGAGCGTCGTTGAGAAATCTGCAATTGAATTTTGAGGGTACTACAAAGAACCCCTCAGAAACAGGCAAAGAACCCCTAGGGTTCTTTGCCTGTCCCTGTGGAAGAACCCTCACACCTTTATTTTGGTAGTCGATTTCTTTTTCATGTTCAATGCATAAATCATTTTGTTTGTTTCAAACCTCACAGATATGGTTGGCAAATCAACTGAGCAGGGTAAATCAGCCGCACTCCCTAATTTCTCTAAATGGTTTTAACAGCTTAATCCTTAGGGTTCCAGATAAATAGTATAAGGTTCTATGAAGTCCAAAGAACACTATTGGAACCTTTTTTGCTAAGAGTGATAATGTCAAGAACTGATCTGATGGGAATACTGCTAGGAAAGAATTATCGTCTAAAATACGCGTCGTGACTTGGAATATGTTTGGACTAGAGGTTATTTCACGCCGTGTATAGAAGATGGTTTATTCTCCAAGTAAACATTCTGCCTTCTGTAGAAAAATAGATTAATATGCACAAATTTGCATTCTGCGGAAAAATACAGAGATATATGCCAACACAACTTGAACACCGTTAGCCCGGACGGGGCGTGGGCGTTGGCATTGGCCGTTATATTAGGTATCTTCCACGGAACGCTACGTAAGCTAAGGTTATTACTTAAACGGTGACGTATTCTCCAATAACAGGATCTTCGTAAATAGTGCCGTACTGTGCCCATGACATGTATGGATATAACTGCTCCGTTGGAGAATGTTTTGCGTTAGTCTACGTTCTCAATGAAGGTAGTCAGATGTGAAGCCTGATTGGCCACTGCCCTTGAAACTCCTCCTCCCAGCCAGGCGCCGCTGACCATGCTGACCTCCGCCTGGTATTGCCGCAATGACCAATGTCCATATTTGGACACGAGCTGTGGCTAAAAAAGGGTAGTTATTATCCCAGGGATGGAATAGCATAGTTATTTTTGCCGGAACAATTAATTTTGAAGTACTTTTGCGCGCGTACAAACCATAGTAATGTAATGAAAATGACTGAGCGACAACGACGTGCACGACAGGCAGTGACCCAGGAAGAGAAACATTTGTGGCGAGTGGCCGGCATTATCGCCAGATGGCGCGGCGGTGACACAGATTTGATCACCAATGCATGGAATGTTCACCGCAACAATTTTGTAAGAGTTTTGGCGCATGTTCGTCGCCATCTGCACCTTTTAATTCTAAATGCTGTCTCTCTAATACAAATCGCGCGCCCTCCATGTACATGGTATACAAAGTCAACATGAGTCAGGTTGCCGTTTAGTCTGCAGACAATTATCAATAATTATTCATGAGGGTTTTAGGCGCGATTGGCCAGCCAATCAGCTGCGGAGTTGGGTTACGTTAGGTAAGGTAGTCGTATAGGTAACTACGTACTAT
>NMRB01001611.1:50960-74913 GCA_002633025.1 Notospermus geniculatus | reverse complement strand
GCGCGTCCAGGTGACAAGAAGAGGAAGAGGAGGAGGAAGGAAAGCTACAGCATCTACATCTACAAGGTCCTGAAGCAGGTTCACCCCGACACCGGCATCTCGAGCAAGGCCATGTCCATCATGAACAGCTTCGTGAATGACATCTTCGAGAGAATTGCAGCGGAGGCCAGCCGACTGACTCACTACAACAAGAAGTCGACCATCACGAGCCGGGAAATCCAGACTGCTGTGCGTCTCCTCCTGCCCGGTGAACTCGCCAAGCACGCCGTCAGCGAGGGCACCAAGGCCGTCACCAAATACACAAGCTCCAAGTAAGCTGATACGTGTTGTTCAAGCCAGAACAAACCCAACAACCGTCCTTCTCAGGACGCCAATATATTTACAAAGAGACCAACCTGTCGCAGGAGGCTATATCGCTTGTCATTCCCAAGTCTGTGTGTACATTTTTACCACTGGCCCCCGTGAGGTAGTGTTCGAGGCCTAGGCCTAGCTACGGTAAACGTAGCGGGGTAGCCTACCCCCTAGGCCTAGGCCTATAATATAACAAGAAATGTTTTTAAAAAAAAACATAGGGCGGTGGTGTTTGAACTTTTTGATGGATTTGCTATTTTCGGACGTGACTTGGTTGAGTAATTATTGAATGGCAGGGATGCTTTTGAAAAAAGGGTGGTTTTGAAAAGACCTCTGGAGGCAGCTTGCTATTAGGCTACTATCAGTACTTCAAGTATACAGCAGGTGGTGATTGTAACTTTAACTCATGAATTGTGGATCAAATGTTGAGAGTGATGAAAGTTTACTTCAGAAATGATCACCAAGTTGCATCCTCATGCCACAAAATCTTTGTTAGTAGGCCTAATCATATCAATATGCAATAAAAGGCTGAAATGAGTTTCATGTGAAATCACTCTACAAATGCACATATTGTACTGATCTGGTTGAAAGAACAGAATAGGCGAATTTCATTGTATGTAACCTTTATTTTTGAATAATTGAATACAGTTTTGCTTTAAGTATTGATATTAATAGACGTTCACATTCCAGAAGTGAATGTCATGAAGTAAGAGTAAGTGCACATTTGTGGCAAACTCAATGCAGTTGTCAAGTAATAGTAATACAATTATTGATGTAATTGTCATGGCTTTGAATTGATGTGTTGACAACATCATGAAGGAAATACATGTAATCACAAGCAGATGAATGAGAATGATGTACAGAATAACTGCATGAGAAAATAAAGTTTGTGATAAAACTACATACTTAAGCTGTACTGTGTTACGTTTATGGTATAGATTGTTTTCACGACGTAACTCTGACAGTGTCGTTGCGCGTTTTGCCCACCAGCAGTCAATGTATTTTGCGTTTCTGCTGGTGGGCAAAACGCGTAACGTCATCATGGCGGACACTGTCGGAGTTACGTTGTGAAAATGATCTATAGGATGACTGAAAGAATATTCATAACAACAGATGTTTACAGATTTGAGAGTGAATGTCATGACGTACGGCCAAGTGTACATTTGAGGCAAATGTCAAAATGCAGTGGTGATGTTTTTAAGAAATTGATGCATGTAGATGAAATATGCGCTTGGCGTAACTAAAAGATATTGGCCCGTATGCACCAACTGATCCGAACTTGCAGCTTATCTGATGCATAACTTAAGCTGTTATTCAAGCATGTCAAGAGCTTAAGCCGGAGTTGATCATAAACTTCAGCATTGTTATTCAAGAGCTTAAGCCCGATTTCTGGATCAACTGTGGTTGGTGCAATAGGAGCAAAAGTTAAGCTCCAGCTTAAGTTGGGCTTAAGCCGAATTGGGGCTAATCTGAGTCAAGTAAAATAACATTTGCATGATTGCAATGCATGTGATATATAAAGAATATATGACAGTTGTAAGATGCATGAAATAATCATAAGCAGAAGAAATACATTAATAAAGTGGGAATAAATGCATGAGAAAATAAAATTTGTGTTGGAGCAATTCAAATGAACAGATGTGTAGTTCTGAGGGCCTACATTCATAAAATCTTGCTAGTTTAGTTGGCTACTTGTGTACATTCGTCTGTACAAACTAAGCACTTAGTAGACAACTAAGCTAGCAAGGTTTTATGAATGTGGGTGCTATATATATTCATGGTGCTACCTAAGAACTATTAGTAATCCTGAGGTAACAATGTACATGATGAATACCGGTAAAATCATGATATACATTTTTCCCAGTAGAGTACAATGTTCTTGTGCAATGTAAAAATACGAAATAATCAATGCAAAATAGATTACAATAATATTAATAATAAGGTGAGACCCGGGGTGAGACCACACAATCAATGAGTTTTTTTCATTGCTGCATAGTAAAGTATTTATCAGCTTTGCAGTGGAATCATTTCTGTTATGCAATACTGAGCATCATGATCTTGAAAAGATAGAAATCACTTTGTTCGCTTGTTTTGTTTTTGCAATCTAGCAATTTCCTTAAGTGCTGATTTGGAGACACGGAAGCCTTTGGCTTTTGCATGTATGTTTAATAGTGCTAATCCAGAAAGTGTTCGTAGACGTGATAATGCAACATATGCCATGCCAGATGTGAACAGATGTTTGCCCAGATCAATAACTGCTGTATTCAGTGATGTACCCTGCATTTTATGAATGGTTGTTGCATAACAGAGTTTCAGGGGGAACTGTGTTCGAGATATGGTAGTATTGTGATTTGCATAGAATGTTGCAGTGATAGGTAGAATTGGTATGGAATGAGGATACTTTGTGTTGGTTTTGTAATGTTGACCAATGTCTTCCTTGTCAAATTTGACATATATTTGACAAAGTGGAAGTGTGTTCTTCATTAGTATTCTAGTAACCTCACCAGTAGCTCCATTTACAAGGCCAGCAGTTGTATCAAGGTTTCTCATCAACATGACGCGTGCACCAATTGCTAGTTTGAGTTTGGATGATAATCCAGCACAATCACGGTCATCTTTAGGTAGCAAGTCATGAAGTTTTTGTGGTGGATGGCAGTTGGTAATGATTACATCAATTGGGTTGATTTCTATGACATTGTCCAATGTATGTATCATATTTTCATTGTGTTGTTTGCACTGTTCATTGGTTGGGTACAAGTGTACAGCTACATTGAATGGTGGTTCTTGCAATTGTTCAGTGGTTACAACTCGTGAGTTTAAGATCTGAAGGTCATTTGGTGTTTGAACGCCGAGGCGGAACCTGTTAAGAAGGTCTGCATACATTTGGTCTGATTGTTGTCTGTAGTTGGTTGTGAGTTCAAACATTTTGAAGACGTCCTTCCACAAATGTGTTGTGATCTGTTCAGGTGGTTGTCCAAATATGAATCTCCCCATGACTGGTTTCAGTTGCATGAGGTCTCCAATGGCAAGTATTGACACACCACCAAAGAGTACAGGTGTGTTGGCGGTATCAAATATTTCAGAAAGTCGTTTATGAACATGGATGAGGGTTTTTATGGACACCATGCTAATTTCATCAATTATGAGGAAGTGGACATTTTTCCACATTTCTCGTAGTTGCTTCAAGGCTTCCCCTTTGAGTGGTTGGTAAGCAGCTGAACGGTGATGTTCGACTGGAAGATTGAGGGCTTTGTGTAGGGTGATGCCAGAAATATTATATGCAGCCACACCTGTTGGTGCTGTGAGCAGAGGTAGAGTGTTTGGTGAAGCTCGCAACAGATACTGTTTTATGACTGATATCATGTAACTTTTGCCAGTGCCAGCACCACCAGTGATGAAGTATCTTATGGGCTGAGGTGCTTCTATGTTGGGGTTCAAGTGGTGTGCATGGAGTTCTTTCAGGTAACATGAGAGATGGCTTAGAATGTCACTTTGTGCTTCATTAAGTGTTGCACATAGTTGTTGAAACTCTGCATCTGGTATTTGTGTTGTATCATTGTGTATTGGCAGTGTGTCAGGACAAACATTCTCATGTTCATGGTCAACTGGGTTTTCTGGATGTTGGTTGTCATACAAGGCATAGTCATTGTCTGTGCGATCAGTAACATGTTCAGCAATGTCAATGGGGTAATTGTTGGTGGCAGGGGCCACATCATGAGCTATGAGAGGGATTAATGACTGTACGTCAAGATTTTCAATTATGCTTATGGCATCTTGGACTTGTTGCAGGAAATCATCATACAAGTTTGCCATTTTTATTTGGGCTTTCCTCTCTGTTAATGTTTCATATGCTGTTTTCCCATTTTCTATCAGTTGTGTTTGTGGGCACTGGAATGGGACATGGAGGAGTAGTATTTGGTAATAATAGTGATCTCCATCCTGTTCTAGGGTTTTTTTGTGTATTTTTATGCATGCAGGTTTTGTACGTTTGAATATGTATCCATCATTATTTTGTAAAGGTATTGCCATTTTGGGAGGATTGGTCTTGAAGTAGCTATATGATTGAGCAAAGTGGAATAGTGTCATGGAAGTGAATGCAGATGTATTGGGTCGATTGATGTAGTGATCAATGAGATTAGTAAGAAATATGTTCTCATCTGTATCACACATGTGAGCTAGTTCAGTTGAAGGTTTTATTATTGATATTTTTTCATCAGGAGGTGACGTATTTATAAAGACAACTGCACGAGAAGATTCTTTCATGTGATATCCGCAAAGTCTTGTTACCGCTTCTTGAGAGCTTATCTGTCGACTGCTAAGTACTTTGTTCCCAAGAGCTCGAAGTGTCTTTTGCTCAGTTGCCATGTTGTTTTTTTCAGTACATTTCTTGATTGCATTTTTAATTTGTTCAATTAAGTCTTTGCTTTCTGGTTTGCAGATGTATGTTGTAATATAGTATGCTGCTGGAACAGCAGCTCCGACCATTTGTATATCCATGTTCGCCTGCCATGCTTGCAAAATAGTGGGGTTATAGGCATTGATCATTGTTTCATTTTCTCTGCGTTTTAGGTTGTAAAAGTGTTTGTGTTTAGTTGGGTCTGCTGCATTTTTAATGGTTGTTTCGTCAGATATTGGAAGAGGGTAATTGAATCGACAGGTAGTTGTATTGAGTGATTGAGCAGTGGTTTTGTCCTTTTTGCATGTAATTGTATGACCATGTGTTTGATATTTCTTCACTTCATTATGGAGTAGGGGATTGACTGATTCATCAGGAAGGTTACACGTTATGTATTTGTCAATGAATGTTGGTGCACTATGTATTCCAGATGCAGTGAACAAATTTGGGGCATCTTTGACCCACAGTAAACAGTGGATATGTGGGACGCCTCTCATTTGGAATTCCAGTCGCCAAAAATGGTCAGTGACATCACCTAGTGGGTGTTGTGGACCTAGAATGACTGTATGAAGTAACTGATGCCATCTGTAACAGAAATGTTTTACTGCAGGAACTGGATTGTTGATAATGATTTGCTGCCTTTGTGTCTTTGACATGTTGGAGATGTCATACGGATATTCAACACATGTGGGGTTGAATTGTATGATAGCTTCTACCATATCATCCCAACCAAGATCATTGGCAGAAAGTGTGAGGAAGAATGTGGGTGGTCCCAAGTTGTGGTATAATGATAGCAAGTCCAATTTGCATGCATACCAGTATGGTTCTGTTCCTCTAATATTTTTTAAGAGTGTCCAACTATTATGAAGAAATCTACTGTCACATGTACCATCCTTCAACTGTGCTACGCTAGGTGTATTGAAGGAAGTTTTGCTGTGTTTTCTACATGCAATGGCAATTGCAGATTGCAATTTATATTGTTCTGAATTGTTCAACATCCAGAAGATGTATGGGATATCAGTTGAAAAAGGAGATCCATGTGTTTGTAGTCTAGTTTGTACATAGTCTGTTAGAGTGATGTTTTCTTCTGAGTTCCAACCTTTTTCTCCTTTTGGGAAGTGCCATGGAAATGCTAATTCTTCCAAGTGTTTGTAAGTGAAAATGTTTATTGGTGAGGTTCTTGTGATTGGTATGTTGTAGTATGGTGCATTAAAGTTTTGTTGAATGTGATGTTGTATGTTTATGTTTGGCAATGTATAGTGTTGAGGGACTACAGATGTTTCTGTGATGGTCACATTTACATTTTCCAAATTTTCTATGGGTGCATCACATGTATTGGATGTGCATGGTGTGATGTTGACATCACTGTAGAGATGATTGTTTTGTCTCAAATAACTGATTGCTTCATATATCTTGACAGTGTTGACAGGGTATACTGTTGTTTTATCTTTTTTCTCTGATGTTTGTGAAACAAAAATTATATTGCTTTCTGATTGTGGACTAGGTAAATTTGTCAGGATTTGTTGATTGTCAACAGGAAAGTTGATGATTTGCCCCTTAACAGATAACTGTCCATATTTTAGCGTGCATATGGAAAGAAATGGGTGTACTCGTGTTATGAGACGCTTTTCCATCAGGTTAAGATCAGCTAATACACAAGGAACAGGGCCAGGGTTCATGTTATTCCATGCATTTAATGGTATCTTGTATTCTTTCAGGGAAGTCATGCATCGGAAACAGATCCATGGATGTTTGTCTGTTGTTAGTTTTTGTTCTTGTACAAAGTGGAGGACATTTTTGTTGCGTGTCTTTGAACCACTAGTCTTGTTTTTAACCATGAAGCATATACTGCATATCTTCTGGTAAGTGGGCTTGATGTTTTGCTGGAAATCCTTTGCAATATTATTGCTGTTAATAGTATGAAGAGATGCATTCAGCTGATTTTTTGAATGTTGTTGGAGCTTTTTGTAGCGATACTTCGTGAGAGTAGGAAATGCTGTCTTTAGTTCTTTATATGTGATGTGTGGTGTTGTGTTGAACACATTTGAGATGTGTTGTTCAATTACAGAACGGTTATTTTCTTTCACAAATAATGTAGGGGTATCCACAGTTGGGTTTTGAAGAGTTTCATGTGTTTGTTTGGGTTTTTGAATCTTTTGTTGAGTACCGGTAGGTGATTTGGCAGTAGGATCAGTCATTTGTTTGCTGGCGTGTACTCGGTTGTTTTTTTTCTGATGTACTTTGTCATTGATACATGTGGTTAGTTGCTTTGTTTTTTGACAACTGTGTTTGGCATCATTATTCGCTTTGGTGGACGTTCTCATTATGGACTGATCCACATCATGTGTAGATTGGGATTTCTGTGTTCTTTGTTGGTTTGCTGACCTGGTATCTACAGGAGATGTCAGTTTTTCTGCAAGTCTGTTCATAAATTGCAATTGTTGTTCTGTATGTGGTGATTTTGGCTTTGTGTTTGTAGAAGATGTGGATGAACAGATATCTGTTGATGCATATAACAGAACATATGGTTTGTATTGTTGTACAAGTTGGAATGTAGTTTGTTTCACTACACTATCATTGACTATATACCAAACTCCATTTGTTTTTATGCATGCTATGTAGTGACCAGAATCGGTATTTTGCCCCAGATGAACAATTGTGGCAAATAGTTCATAAACTTTTGTTTGTTCTTGGCCATTCAAGTGCATGGTTTCTTCCAGGTGGAATGTGGTACAGTTGTTCTGTTCTGTGCTAGTATCTGAGTGGGCTAGGTTTACACAGAATACTGGTGGAAGTTGCAGATATTTCACGGAATGGTACGCTGAATTTGATTGGCATTTATTGCAGTTGAATTCCACAACTTGTGGCTTGAATAATGTTACACTGATGTAAGTTGATAACAAGGAAATTGGTGCAGGTACTCGCAATATGTGATCTTGTTGACTTTGCTGGGCAGAATGTTGACATAATGTACACTGTAAATGTGTAATTGTGTACAAATCGATGAATGAAGGTACAAATACATTTTCCTTAATGGCAAGTCTCAAAATATGAGATAAATATTCTTCAGTGTCATGTTGCATGTCAGGAGGAAACAGACCACTATGATTTATTATATTTGTGAGATAGTTCAGACTTTCATGCAACTCTGAGGTTTCACTGGTAGTCATAATTGTCTTCAATAAAATGGCCAAGTTACTGGATTTGGAGCTTGTTGACAATGGACAGACTCTTGGTAGCTGACGCAGTAGCTGGATGGCTGTATTGCGGTAACACATTTGATGTTCATTCCTTATTCCAATTGGTACTATAGGCAGGTCTGAAATATTCAAAATGTTTGTTATAGTAACCATGGTAACAAAATATATACGTAAATATCAATGATAGAGTTGTTAGGTGCATAACATACCACTTATCTTCTGTAAAAGTGAATAAAGTCGTCCATGGACCATGTGCTCAGTTGGTTGGATACTGTATTCGATAAAGGCAGGCACTAGTATGAGTATTTTGGGTCAAGTCATTTGTGAGTTACTGGACAGTGATGATTTTTGTGTTTTGACTATAGCTATAGTTCACTGTGAGGTAATAAAACATGTGTGAAGATTTTTTTCTAGTCAGAGAAAAAGAAGGGTCACTATGCGATTTTGATATTTCCCAGTAAGAAAGTATTAATGTCAATTAATCAATTTATATTCTGAGTGGCAATTTGTATTGTCACTATATTTTACCACTAACATTTGTTCTATGTGTCAACTACATGTTTCACCGAAAGTTTTCTTTATTTCAACTGTTTTCCGCCTGCAAAGATCAAGAACTTTTATCTATACAGTTTTACTTCTCTGGTTGGTACATCATTTTCAGGTTTCATCTGCAATTTGTATCTAGGAACATGATCATCAATTATCATGTACTTTATGGGTTTAACTTAACATTAATATTTTCGAGAATAATGAACACATGACAGACAACATTGTCTGCATCACAAGTACCATACAATTTTGATATCTTCTTCACTGATTGTTTTCTAATATTTCAACAACCACTGTTACCAATTTGTACAAGTCATGTGAGTTTGTCATGGGTGATGCCGTCAGGTGACATTGACAAACAGGGCTGGGTTGCACAAAACTCATGTTAGTGCTAACTTTATGTTAAATTACGTAAAAAGACAAAGGATTTTTACGTCACTTAACATAAAGTTAGTAGTAAGACTAAGTTAGTACTATTGTGAGTTTTGTGCAACCGGACCCAGGGTCTTAAATTTTTGTTAAACCCTTAATATGCTTGTGAAATCATATTCTTCAATGTAGGAACTTAATGACACACATCTACACACTAATGGATGGCACTCAGCATACATCTCCTGACAAATCTTTTATCACGCATGTCACCTGAGCTAAAACAAAAAATTCACAACACATCTCTGAGGTGAAGTACAAATAAATGAAATATTCCACAGACATATGGATGCCACTCAGCATACACTGTACATCTCCTGACAGATGTTTTATCACCCATATCACCTGAGCCAAGACAAATAATTCACAAAACCTCTCTGAGGTGAAATACAATTAAATGAAATATTCCACAGACATATGGATGCCACTCAGCATACACTGTACATCTCCAGACAGATGTTTTATCACCCATATCACCTGAGCCAAGACAAATAATTCACAAAATCTCTCTGAGGTGAAGTACAATTATTATGAAATATTCCACAGACATATGGATGCCACTCAGCATACACTGTACATCTCCAGGCAGATGTTTTATCACCTGAGCCAAGACAAATGAAATGGTCCATGGACCATGTGCTCACTGGGTTGGACATAATAGTCTAATGACAGAGGGAGGTACATAGTTACGAGCAATCTGGGTCAAGTCATTCCCAGAAAAGACTTTGATGATTTTTGGGTTACGCCACCTGGCGGCCATATTGGATGCCCAATCGGGCCGAAACTTCACATGGACATAAAGGTCATCTGCAGGGGGCCACATAGCACATTGGAGCGCTTTGGGTTAAGGCGTTCCTGAGTTACAGCACTTTGATGATTTTTGGGTTACGCCACCTGGTGGCCATGTTTGAAGTCAAATCAGGCCGAAATTTGACATGCGTGTAAAGGTCATCTAGATGGAGGTAAATATCAAATTTGAGCACTCTGCGTCAAGCCGTTCCTGAGTAATAGCACTTACTTGATTTTCAGGTTACGCCACCTGGCGGCCATATTGGATGTCCAATCGGGCCGAAACTTGGTCTTTGTAAAGGTACCCCTCCAATGTATGTTTATGCAAGATATGAAGTTGCTCGGTGAAATAATGACAAACTGTGGCAGGTTCGTCACTTTTGTCGAACTTTGACCTCTGTGACCTTGAAAAGTAGGTCAAATCAAAAACCCATTATATATGTTATGTATCCTTATTAGCTACACCTATGATAAAAATTTGGAGATGATCTAGTCATTAGTTCAGGAGTTATTGCACTTTTTGTGTTTTTGGTTTCCGCCACCTGGTGGCCAAACAGAGAGTCAAATGGGACCGAATCTTGGTGTCGTGGGTCATCTGACCTAGGGGTATATATGTACCAAGTTTCAGATCAATAGCTCCAGCGGTTACGAAACGTGCCCTGCTAACGGACAACGACGGACGACGACGACGACGACGGACGACGACGCCGGACGACGACGGACGACGGACGCTGCACCATCGTAATAGCTCACCCCAGTGAGCTAAAAATTCACAAAACCTCTCTGAGGTGAAGTACAATTATTATGAAATATTCCACAGACATATGGATGCCACTCAGCATACACTGTACATCTCCGGACAGATGTTTTATCACCCATATCACCTGAGCCAAGACAAATAATTCACAAAACCTCTCTCAGGTGAAGTACAATTACCGTTTGACAGACATATGGATGCCACTCAACATTTCCTGAGAGTATCATCCATATCACCTGAGCCAAGACAAAAAATTCACAAAACCTCTCTGAGGTGAAGTACAATTATTATGAAATATTCCACAGACATATGGATGCCACTCAGCATACACTGTACATCTCCTGACAGATGTTTTATCACCCATATCACCTGAGCCAAGACAAAAAATTCACAAAACCTCTCTGAGGTGAAGTACAATTATTATGAAATATTCCACAGACATATGGATGCCACTCAGCATGCACTGTACATCTCCTGACAGATGTTTTATCACCCATATCACCTGAGCCAAGACAAAAAATTCACAAAACCTCTCTGAGGTGAAGTACAATTACCGTTTGACAGACATATGGATGCCACTCAGCATTTCCTGAGAGTATCATCCATATCACCTGAGCCAAGACAAAAAATTCACATCATCTCTCTGAGGTGAGGTACAATTAAATGAAATATTCCACACACAGACATTTGGATGCCAGTCAGCATACATCTCGTGACAGATGTTTTATCACCCATGTCACCTGAGCTAAAACAAAAAATTCACAACACATTTGGAGGTGAAATACTTATAGACCCTATCAGTTCAAAAGAGTGCAGGACATGATGGTAACTGGTGAGGCCTACAGCGTCACGACATCCCGTACCCCATTCTGAAGCCGAAGGTGCGACATCAGTCGAAAAAACTCCACTTGTTTCAGCGATCATGATGTTGCATGTCATTGTCATGGAAGGAGTATGGGACGTCGTGACACTGTAGTTACTGTCAGGTGCTGCACTCTTTTGGACTGATATCATCTATTAAATGAAGTAAAGGGATGAAAATGAAAACAGTATTGTGCAGATCTTTTTTCTGCTTTATCTACCATGTGCAGTACACAATAAAAAACCTAGCTCTGACTTGCTCATGTCATTTCCAATATGATGCGCTTCATGGTGTCTTGTTGCCTTGGCTCGAAATTTTAGTGTGTGCACACGGAAAGCAGTAGTATTACAATTGGTGACATGGTAAGACATTTCTGTGCGGTGGAATAACAGCTGCTTATTATAAAAGTTGAAGCTTCTGTGGTGGACAATGCATGTGGGACAAGTGCCTTGTTCTTGGAACATGCCAATAGACTCTTATCACTCCAAAAGAGCACAGCACCTTAAGGGGTCAGTGTCATGACGACCCACACATCATTTGTGAATGCTATGACCATGTGATGGCACGACTCACAAGAAAATCCAGTTGTTTCAGTGATCACGATGTTATGAAACAATCTCATTTTTTTTCATCTCACCTCAAGAGATCATGAAATGATGTGTGGGACGTCATGACACTGACACTGTGAGGTGCTGTATTCTTTTGGAGTGATATGGTTTATTGATCTGGCATTGCTGTTCAAGGCTTGGTACATAGTCATAGATCTTATGTCCGTTACTCTAGTACCTGCACATCCCAGTAGTTAGATGAAAACAAAACCAGAGAAATGTTACTCTTTATTTAGAAATAAAAGGGGCTGTTCATTTTCGTCACTTGAGGAATCTGAGTTGTGATCCTTGGGAAAATGGAAAAAGCGATGCACTTGTAAATTGCAGGGATTATTTGTTGTGCTGTACAGAATAATCACTGCAATTTGCAGCTTCATAGCTTTCTCCATTTTCTCAAGGATCACAACTCAGACTCCTCAAGTGACGAAAATGAAGAGCCCCTTTTATTTTTTTTCTTTCAAGAAGTCAAAAAATAAAATTTTAATTTTACTTTTTCGCACCTTTGTCTGATGGAAGTGCTGAAAAAAGCTCATTAAATAAGGAATAAAAAATCATTGGCCTTACTTGTATTGTCACTCTAACCACTGAGAGATTGTTCTATCCGTCATACATGATTGAAAATAAATGAACACATGACAAACAACCTTGTCTGCATTACATTATGTACCATTACCAAACCATACAATGCTAACTAGATGATCGATATTTTCTTTACCTGATAGTTTGTGTAGTGACTGATAGTTTTCTTTATTTCAACATCAACTGTTTTACCTTGCAACGTCAGCAGTTTGTGACGCTGGTCTTCAGGTGACAGTGACACGAAGTCTTGGGCACTGAGTCCAAGACATTTGCTGGCGTGGTTATCAAAAAGTTTTACCCATATGCTATTCTCGTCTGGTACATCATTTTCAAGTTTCACCTGTATTTTGTATCTAGGAACAGGATTACCATGCATGCCATGGGTTTCACAGTTTACAAATTTTCCAATGATACTAACTTTCTTACTACATTTTGGGAATCCACACGCCATGTAAAAGGCATCTTGTAATTTCACAAAGGATATGACTACAGTATTGATTGTGAATGTAGCATTCTGTGGAGACTGAATAATTTCCCCAAGTGATTCGACATGAGTTGGAGAAACAGACTGAGGTACCACACTTGCATAGTCGAATGATTTCATATACTTCTGCAAGTTGTCAAGATCATCATGTTTGATGTCACTATTGTATTTTATTTGTGTATCTCTCGTTGTCCCAATGAAGACTTGGTCAGCAAAGGCCTTGACCTTTGCATCCATGACAGATAATATATCTCCTACAGCGACAGGCTTTCGTGCCTCGTCTTGCCAGAGAGTTAATTTGCATGTCGATTTGGAGCCATCAGTAACTTGACACTCTTTGAGAAGTTTATCAGCAATAATTTTCTCTTCTGGCTTCGCAACAATTGCCACAAGGACATTAACAGACGAGTTTGGTGGCAATTTCAAAGCATCTGTCAGACTTGTGGTAATCGGCATATCAAAATGTACAATTTCATCACATGGTGTGATAACAGAAGACGAATTCAACAGTAATTCAACTGGATCTCTGTTGAACATTGGTTTTTTGGGCACTTGAGCAACAAAGTTGCTGATGAAATAATTCTCACCATCTTTAAGTTGTGCTTCAACTTCTTCTGCATGATGGCCCCAGACAATGACTTTTCTTGCAGCAGTTTTATCTTTTACGGTTGCCCGGAAGTACGGTGAACCATTAACTGTTTTCGCTTTCTTTGTTGGAGTGGTTATTTTCACCCGTATTGGTCCAATTTTTGCTGGTGAAATTTGGGCAAGCTCAACATGATTGATAACTGGAATGGAAGAGAAATATGATTAGTGGTTCATTTAATAACATGAAACTGTTAATTTTGCTGAATGAATAGATTGATGACTTCCATCCAGACATAAAAGTTAAAGTTTGGGTTTATCATCTGTCATCTGACTTTACAGTTTAATGCCATTGTTGATCCTGAAACCTTTCAGTAGAAGTGAAGTACACTAGTCAGTGCTCTTCAGTGACACAATCCCAGCATTTCTGACTGGTAACCATTATACAATGAAAAGGCCTGATATTGCATGTATTGTTGCCGTGACATCTTTTTGTGGAGGAGTGGCGATGATCTTATTTGCAGCTTGTGACAATGAGTGATTTATTCAGTGATACTGTAGGCTCAAGTGGATTTTGAAAGTTGGAGAAATGCATAGAAAGAAAGAAATCCTGCAAATTCAATTATGCCCTACAGCATGTGAAAGTCATAATACTTAGCCCTATCAGAACAACCATGACAGAGACAATAAGAACTAGAAATTGACTTAGGCCTACCAGTCAATTTGAAAGACCGCCCTTGGAAATTGGGAGCTAAGACAGAGTTGACTGATCGAGAATTATTATCGATCGGCCAGGGTTGGTGCCAGGCTTTTGAAATAGGGAGAATAACAGTCTCCCATTCATAAAAAGCAGGGAGACTTTTTTCCAAAGAGGAAGACTTGATTTCTCCCTACTAACTTCAGAAGGAGAAGCTGTAAAGGTCACTACTATTCAGTGATAAACTGAACTATGTGCTATGTACTGCCAACAGGGTCCAATAACAGGTATGTGGCGGACCAGAAAGGGATTGATTCTTCCGCACATCCATTGAACCATGAATCAAGAGAGGAACCAGTACAGGGTGATCACAACGCCATCTTCAGCATACATAACGAACTAAAAGCACATGTATAATGTAAGCTGCATGCAAAGTGATAGTAATAGTACTATGAATTGCCTGAAGATGGCATTTCAGTCGCTGAGTTTGAACCAATCATGAAATATAGATAAAATGACAAATTTCACCCAAATTTCACACTATTTGTACACGAATGACCCCAAGAATCAATAATAGGCTTCTGTGTGCACATCTACAATTCCTGAAAGTTTTACCGCGATACATGGCATTTTTCGTTAGTTATCGTTGGCGAACCGCAGATTGGATGGAGAGATCCAGAGAGAGAGAGAGAGAGAGAGAAATTCAGTAAAAACAAGGAAGACCGCCCCATTGAGATGGGGGCGGTCTTAATAAAGCTGTCATATAATAAGTAATTCATTTTAAGTGGTTTGTGAAGTTTGATTTGGTAAATGACTTGTCATTTTGTGGAACAGGGCATTATATTGATCTAGTTTTAGATGATTATGTGGGCAAAAGACATTTTATGCTGACTACAAACCTGGAGTAGTTTCTTGTTTTTCAGTTGGTAGGGATGCTTGTGTACAATGAGGCAGTACTGAAGCTGTAAGAAAAGAGTGTGTGGTCATTTTGCAAAAGAGGACATTGAGTCCGTTTGTTGTGAGGTGAGCAAAAAACTGCTCGCCTGAGAAGAAACGGCCTGGACATTTCAATACACTTAATCTATTTTTTAATTATTATGGGCAAAAGACATTTTATGGTGACTACAAACCTGCAGTAATTTCTTCTTTTTCAGTTGGTAGGGATGCTTGTGTACAATGAGGCAGTACTGAAGCTGTAAGAAAAGAGTGTGTGGTATGGTCATTTTGCAGTACAGGGCATTACAATGCACTTACATGTATTTATTTTTTGACGATTATGTGGGCAAAACACATTTTATGTTTTAAAGATACATGTAACTACAAACCTGCACTAGTTTCTTGTTTTTCAGTGCGTGGGGGTTCTTGGATATGACTTGGAGGTGATGAAGCTGTAAGAAAAGGAAAATGAGTCAGTGTGTGTTGTTGTGATCAATATTGTAAGTGAATATTAATGCAGATATCAATTCTTTGCCATAGGAATAGTGCATTTACATCTAGGTGTGTAGAGCGTTTTAAACATCCTTGTTGGGCGCTTAACAAAATTGAACAAAAGGTTGACTAATGAAAGGAATTACTCGTGAGGTCTTTAAAGTCAAAATAGAGTTGTAGGTGTTCACATCAAATAAAGCGAGGGCTGGAATTAAAATAGCCAGGAAATTTATCCCTTGAGATCAAAGTTACAGTTACACATGCTACATAAAGTACAAACCTGGACTGGTTTCTTTTTCGGAGCAGTCATTGCTCAGTGTTAATGTGTTGGATGGGGTTGTTGGAGATGCCATTTTCTGAAGCTATAAGAAAATGATATTTAATAAATGAGTAGATATACATGTAGGCCTACTGTACACCGTGATATTTTTACAATGTTAAATTTTTGAGATTTTGGTACGAGAATTACATAAGATATTTTAGCAAGCAAGCAGGTAATATATAAAATACATTTGAATTATATTTGAAAAAGATTTGGGCAATTCCACCAAAAAATGACGGCCGCTATTTTCGCAACCTGTCTACTTGTCATATCAAATAAAGGATCACCTTTCTCTGGTGTTGTTTTCATCTGCTGAGAGCTGGGATGTGGAGTTGGGGATGCCCTAGGCGGGTAGGTCCCCTATAGGGCATGTTTGTACTGTAGCCTAGGCATGGCAGGCTGCTTTTGCGCCATCCAATAATAGCATGGAGATATAAAATAATAGCAAGCAAGAATATGTCTGATAGTATTCGGGCCTGCCCTAGGCGAATCTGTCAGGAGGATGGGATGACATGTATGGTGTGGTTTCTGGTCACCCATGCAATGCATGATGATCGAGTGGTCGTCCCCCATGCATGACAACCAGTGAACTGTGAACATGGAGAGCACGTCATAGTATCAGTCCTGCTGAACTGCTGACCCGTGACCGTCAATCAATAACAAACAACATGACAACAAAGGCAAGGCACAGTCGTTCCACTTTTCTGCTGCACAGAAGCTTCAATTTTTGTAATAAGCAGCGGTATATCATGTATATCGTAATATTCCATCCAATTTGTTTACTAAGTCACCAATTGTAATACTATCATCGCTTGTTATCGTGTAAAACGCTCAAAAATGGCCACGCGAAGTGAGGAGTCAGAGTCAGCCTGAAGCGCGCCATATTGGAAATGATAGCACTGGTGCATGTGGAGGACAATCTCGTACCCAGAGTTCAACATTGGCATGATATAAAACTCTGGCAATGTTTAGGCTACACCGGTACTACTTTTGCGTGCACTGCAATGCATTGTTCTTCAAGGCGGATGAATTTGTGACCGTTGCGCAAGCAACTGGGCATTCTCGCTTGCCAGAGGTATGGCGCTCCATAAATCTGACGGTCGCTGATATCAGTGGAGCGACCGAAAATGCGAACCGACCTGTCGAGCGGAACGATACCTCTAGCGAGCTAGATTGGCAACTGGGTAGGCCTAGCAAGGCTTCTGCTAGGCTCAAATTTTCATTAGCCACGGTAATGGGAAATGTGAAAGTGGCTGGCCAAATACAGATTTTTCCTTTAGCCACAGAGGTCATTTTTGGCCGATTTTGTGGTCATTTTCAATGATTTTCCCTAGGCCTAGGCCTAGGCCTAATTGTCATGCAGCATGGTCATCATGATCTCGCTGATGATGGTGGACCGCTGGTGGTGCAAAGTGACGTCACAATGCGCCATTGCGCGAATTCAAGATCACGTGTTTAGGGCTATGGGTGGGGCTATGGGTGTGGCTGAACAAAAGGCCTAGGCCTAGGCCTACTCTCCATTCCAAATCCCCTTGGCGCGAGGTTTATCAACGATAGCTCCGCAACGGCTGGGCCGATTTTGATGAAACATACGTCAGTTGACTTATCTTTCTTGGCGGTACAGCCATCATCACAGTCAATTTCCCGAAAAACGTGACAGAAAAAAGTTGTTTCACAAATCACCGTTTGTGCTGACGGCCGAAATGGCGGCCATTTTGAAATGACGCAATGCATCGCGCACGTGTAAACTGCACTGAACAGCATCGCGAAATGAAATGGGTTTTGAGAAAGAGATCCGTTATGCAGGCCTTACGCAAAAAATGAAGATAGCAGAAAGATACCGGCAAGAAAGACAAGTTTATTGATGTATGGTATTGACGTAGGCCTAGGCCTATGTTTCATCAAAATCGGCCCAGCCGTTGCGGAGCTATCGTTGATAAACCTCGCGCCAATCGGAACTGGAATGAAGAGTAGGCTAGAGTGTACAGTGTAGGCTAACCACCTGCTCATCGTCGCATGCTGCTTTTTGGCGCCAACCAGCCAACATAGGCCTAGCCTACTGGCCATGTATTTTTATCTCAGGCTTACCTTTTTCACTTTCAGACACTTTCTCCTATAGGCCTAGGCTATTTATGGTCTATTGCTGCTGATTCCTCGTGACCTTTAGGGTTATTTACACGGACATTCATCAACCAACGGCTTTGTCAGTCAGGCTGTGTATGAGTGAGACACACTGATCATGACGCGATGACGCGATGACGTCAACTGAAGGCTATGTAAATTACGCCTACAACAATACAAAAAATGTCCTAGGTTGCATTTTTTCCACCAGGGCTCTCCACGAAGCATGGTCATGCGTGAGGAACGAGAGGACAATTCCGGGAATTGACAAAAACACTAAAACGCATCCTGAGCTTGGATGCTGCATGAAACATGTTATCAGAAACATTATGCCAATACAGTTTCATAATTTCGTTGTACTCTTTTATTACGGTTAAAAAGAAAATGCATCAACACACAATACCATAGACGAATTCCCTATCGAATATTGACCTAAATTTCATTGTGTTCAAGGTCATGAATGACGTTTTATGGGATTCTGTGTCACGTGAATGCACATTGTGATGACGTTTTTCACGGCGTATGATTCTTTTTCACATATTTTGATGACGTTTTTGTATATTTTGATGACGTTTTTCACAAAAACTGGTCGAAATTTTTTCATAGCCAGAACAGTAGGGCGTAATACTATATATTTCATGTATTGATTATCTAACCTTTGGACGCCCTAAAAATAGACAATGCTGTAAACATTAGCAATTCGTGTGCATTGAGTGTACACCGCTGACACCCGGACGAAAATGGTCCCAAAATGCACAATTGGTCGAAATTTTTTCATAGCCAGAACAGTAGGGCGTAATACTATATATTTCATGTATTGATTATCTAACCTTTGGACGCCCTAAAAAATGTAGGCCTATGGTGCAGAATGTGTGGAGAGGAGCCAGATTTGTCAGAAGCTCGTCACTAGGCCCGTGATATTACCCGAAACTACCCTAGGCCTAGGGGTAGCTGCAGGCATGCGCCCAGCCAGTGCATGCAGTACTCTCAACCACAGGTATGCAGTGCATGCAACATGCATGCAGTTCTCTCAACAACCTGTAGGCCTGCCTAGGCCTACATAGTGTCAGGCCTACCTTGCCAAAGTCGGCTATTTTTCCCAACCCCTCTTCACAGTCATTCTTCTCTTTTCACAGACTTTTTTGTCCATTTTACAAGAGCATATGCAGGCATGATAAGTTTGAAATTGAACAGAAATCCAGGAGCATGCATGCACCATGCATGACGTGTGCAACAAAACTGCTTGAAATTTGAACAAGGAGGGAAAACGAAAACAAGGCTGTGATTGGCTATTTTATTTTTGGTCTGGAACAGTTCAATATCTGTCAGCTTATTTTAAGGCTCCTTAAATTGTGTTTTAAGGCTTCTTAAATATGCATACCTTTCATTGCTCAAGGGCCATGTAGAGTTAAGAAAAATTAATGGGCTTAAAATGTTCTTATTCCGAAAATCGAGGGTCTTGATTTTTTTAATGAATTTTAAGACCCCCTAATTTTTTCCCATAGATAATTAATAAGGACCTTAAAAAACGTACAAAAGTTAAGGTGGTTAAAAATAAGAAAATGTTGGCAAATAAAGCCTTTAATTTGTAATGTTGGATTTTAATGCTTCTTAATATTGTAGGCCACAGAATATTAAGAGGACTTAAAAAGTATTTTTAGCAAGTTACAGAAATTAAGGGGGTGAAAAAAAATACCCCGAGAATTAAGTACCTTCCCATCATGATTAAGGCGTCTTAATTTCTGAATTAATGAGCCTTAAAAAGTGTCAAACAAATTTTAAGAGGGAAGAACTTTATGGTTTTTCAAAACGGTGTTGAATCCGTAAAAGTAAGACGTCTTTAAGACCAATTTAAGACGCAGTGGGAAGAATTAAGAATGTCAGCTTCATAATTTCGTAAAAAGTAAGACCATTCTTAAAATTTGTCAAACAAAATTTAAGAAGGCATTTAAGAGGTTACCGTCAAATTAAGTCCCCCCCCCCCCCCCCGAAGACGTCGCGATTTGCATACAGCGACAGAATACGATGGGCCATCGGAATGCGAATTGTATTGGAGGAAGAAAACAGTTGTTTTGTGTACGAAAGTAAAATGTCAAGGATGTACTACAAGTACATTTATAACCAATGGCGACAATGAATTCCCCATGTGTCGAAAATGAAGACACACGTATCTCGCCTATAACTTTTAGAATTCATTTTACATTCGTCATGGTATATTTTTCATATCATATCACAAAGCGAGTTAATAAAAGAAGGTAAAAATTTTAAAAAGGCCCTGTCAAAAATGACTTGTCAAAAACTGCAGTGGAGGTGTACCAGTGGAGAAAGTCCCAGGAATGGGTCCTCATTAATACAAAAGCCATGCTTTGTCAACGATTATCATCCTGAGAATATCAGGGGTTCTTAGTGCTCACTCCCTTCGTCATAATTTTAAAATCTCACGGGGATTCCCCATGGGATTTCCCCGAGGAACTATCGATGTGCAGTAACTGCAGGGCTCGCGTACATCGCTTTAAGATGACAGGCAGATTGTATCGTAGTGTAACGTACAACACAGTTCTGAGGTACCTCAGCTTCCTCACCTCAACCTAACTAGAGATCAGTTACAGTACACGTATACATGTACAAGTATTCACAGTCAAGCAGCTGACATAAATATTCCGACGATAATCCTATCCTACCCCGCTGGGTTCAGCCTATCCTACATTCATTGCACCGAATGTATATCATTCTCACGTTGACCTGCTGGGTCAGCTTTGTTCAAACCTGCGTAGTTCATCAATCACCGGCCTACTTGGGATGAGATGGTGGGGATGAGCATTTGCTGGAAAGGCTTTGATACTCCACCGATTCCGGCGAATGTCCCAGGGTTTCTGTGCGGTGACGAAGGAAGCGAGCACTAAGAACCCCTGATGTTCTCAGGATGACGATTATGGTCAGGGTCGGCGAGATGATTCTTCACAAAGGGTTAATCCACTGTGGGACAATATCACCCGGACTTTGATTCGAAGGGGACTTTTCCGCCTTCACACCGGATCAAGTTATACTCATCAACTTTCCCGAGTAGGCCTATTGCATTTTACAACTAGTTTTCTTTTTATTCGTCGCCAGTTAAGAAGGATTTGACTCTTTTTAACTTTTGCCATGGATTGCTGCAATAATCATACAATTTAAGGAACCAAATTCATATCATCGACCAACTATGGCAAATTTTGAAGTTTCAGGTGGAAGAAAAAGTGATGTTTGGTCGATGTTTTGGTCACACTAAGATGTTGGATACTGGGAGATGCGATGTTTCGTGCGTTATTTCATGCGTCAACAGAACGTCTTTGGTGTAGGCCTAGGCTATTCCCAACCTTTTACTACTACGCTTCATTGTAGGCCTACACAACGTCTCAGGGACCTTTCTGGGGATTTCAAGGAGCAGCTCATGCATTCAGCGCATCACTTCATATTTCCATCCCATCTAAGATAATGCTGGAGCTAACAAAGATTTAATGCACATCTCAAGTACAAAAACTTTTTTGGGTTTGGGGGTTAGTTTCTATCCCACCGACCACAAAAACCCAGTTCTTAAGTTCCACAAATGGTGCGTTTAGAAGATAGAGCCGTTTGAACTTTGGGTACTGGCTTTGTCATTGGACCAAAATCAGAGCATTTGTACAGGGGCCTGGATACCGATGTACAGCTAACTTAAATGGGTGGCTTGAGTACGCATGAATGTATTGGCAACAGAAACATGGGTCCATAGAATCAGATTAGCATATTCTTATTTGTTTTTATTTGCCATAAGATGAGAAATTCAATCAACAGTAAGTTTTAATATCAATTAATGAAATGGTCCATGGACCATGTGCTCACTGGGTTGGACATAATAGTCTAATGACAGAGGGAGGTACATATCAGTTATGAGCAATCTGGGTCAAGTCATTCCCAGAAAAGACTTTGATGATTTTTGGGTTATGCCACCTGGCGGCCATATTGGATGTCCGATCGGGCTGGAACTTCACATACACATAAAGGTCATCTGCAGGGGACCACACAGCACATTGGAGCGCTTTGGGTCAAGTCGTTCCTGAGTTACAGCACTTTGATGATTTTCGGGTTATGCCACCTGGCGGCCATATTGGATGTCCGATCGAGCCGAAACTTCACATGGACATAAAGGTCATCTGCCGGGGGCCACATAGCACATTGGAGCGCTTTGGGTTAAGACGTTCCTGAGTTACAGCACTTTGATGATTTTTGGGTTACGCCACCTGGTGGCCATGTTTGAAGTCAAATCAGGCCGAAATTTGACATGCATGTAAAGGTCATCTAAATGGAGGTAAATATCAAATTTGAGCACTCTGCGTCAAGCCGTTCCTGAGTAATAGCACTTATTTGATTTTCAGGTTACGCCACCTGGCGGCCATATTGGATGTCCAATCGGGCCGAAAATTGGTATTTTTTAAGGTACCCCTCCAATGCATGTTTGAAAGGCACGCAAAGTTTGCGATCACGCAAACAGTAAAATCGGTATTTACGAAGGGCACGCTTCGCAAAAAAATCGCAAATTTAGCGATCACACAAAAAAATCGCAATCGCAACGCTAAATTTGCACGATATTTATGAAAGCCACGCAAACTCTGCGCATCGCAAACAACCACGCAAACGGCCAAAATTTTGCGTGGTATAAAAATATGTCTTATAAACGAAAATGGCGGCAAGAACACTGACTTCATGATGAAGATTACCATCTACACCAATGATATGTTTGCCATACTTTCAAAATTAAAAATCACCTGCAAGGTCAGAGGTCAAGTCATGTTGAATTTGTGATATATCGGCAAACATCTCCTATGTTTGATGCGATTGATTTATGACGGTGCTCAGGCAGATTGTGTTGACGTATATTGACGTCGGAAAGAAGGTCGAAGTTCAAACCGACTTGGAAATTATCATGCCTGCAGCACACGATCAAATTTAAATCGACCAAATTATTTGACCGAACTTCATCAAGTATGTGGATATTTTCCCTGCCGTTTTCGATACAATTTTTGGGTGAAATTAAATTTAATCGTGTGGAGCAAGCTTTAAGGTCCTTACAAACCAAAAACTCGCGTTGAACGCCGCAGAAAAAAGCCGCGGTTTCCGCCCACATACAGGGGTCACACCTCCCGCGTGAAACGCTGCGGGAGGCGTGCATTTTTCGGGGCAAGCACACTGGATAACTACAAAATTTATTTTTGCTGCGACGCGGTGGCGAGGGGGCTTCATTTGTTTGCCGCGTGTCTTTGGTGTGACCCTTTTAATGATAATCCACTGAACTTATTTCTCCGCTGAATGGACAGTCAGCCTCAGGCGGTGACAGACTGGCCTGTAAAGCCTTGTTGACACTGGCGGCGCGGGGCGAATTTTTTCTGTTAAGCCTATAGCTGTACACTCTTGGGGTGCGACGTGATGCAGTCAGAAGCTGTAGGAGAAGACGAGCGATTTCTACCACCCGTGATCGCTCTTGCAGTATTTTTCTGCGTCGAATCGCCTGTCGCGTGAGTTTTCTCCGCGGCAATCATGTTCAAGGACATTCATGACATTTCTGGCACAATTTGAATCAAATAACCACTGCCCCAACTGCGTCCCGCCGTGCCGCGCTTTGTCAAAACTGACACCACTCGTCGATTTTTCAACGCACAGTGAACAAGGCTTAAGCAACGCGTCGGGAAGCGTTCAACCAATCAGGGAGGCGTTAACACGGGCCGAAACACGGACGACCTTGAATTCCCGACCGTAAGATCCAAAATATCCCAGCATCAC
>NMRB01001611.1:34940-50756 GCA_002633025.1 Notospermus geniculatus | reverse complement strand
CCCCCCCCCCGCTACCTACGCCCCTGCTGTGCACCTTGCGTTTCTTTGCGACAGGTCAACTTCATGGTGATTCAGCGGATGTTCACTGTATACGCGCAGCTTTGATGATTTTCAACAGCATTATGCATGGACAAACCATACTTCCACATGTTAGCGATCACGCAAACGTTAGCGTGAACGCTATTTTAGCGTGATCGGTGCGAGGTCTTGATAAATACCACGCATCGCAAAGTTTGCGTGTCCGCAAAGCCATCGCAACGCAAATTTTTGCGATCTCTTTGTAAATAAGGCCCCCGGAGGTTGCCTGAATATCGCATGTGTAAGTGGGTTATGCAACCTATAGCAACCTTGCCTTTGCAACCTCTGGCAACACGCGACCAAATAGCTTCATGCAGCTAAATTTTCGTGAGGTTGCTAGCAGCCAATTACATTGCTGATTCAGGTCAGATGATTTTTACTCCATTGTTAAAACTGACAAAGGTTGCTTTATGTTGCTACGTGTAAATATCAGAGGGTAGATTGCTACATATCGCAGATTGCCCTAGGTTGCCATGAAAAGTTTGCCAAGTGTAAATGGGCCTTAAAGGACTACGGTATTGCCACTTTCTCTCGACAGCCGGCGCCACCGGTACCATTCTCCAATACTGTAGTTAAGCCTTTCGCCCCAGTATTGGAGAATGCATGATTACACTACAATGCACGTAGTAGCATGCGTAGTTTACGAAATCGTCAATAGAGGTCTCCCTTAACGTGGGTAGGTGTAACGCAGGATTGGGAAGCAATACTGTGGTCATTTAACAATTCACGAGATCGCAGAAAGTTTGCGCCGTCGGCGGCAATACGTTGCGCGACTTACCATCCGCATTCCAGCCTCCTTCTATCTGGTAGGCGGATGTCGCGGTGCTCCACGCGAATTCTTTCGGGAATTCTCCATAGTAAAATTTGTTACATTTCACAACGTATAGATGGAGGGCTAAAGTTGCCAGCAGTGTTAGGTGTCGTAGTCCCATCTTGTCAAGAAAGTCCTGTATGCAAGCGGCGATAGCTGTGATATCATACACAATTGCAAACAGATAGAATCTATTGGAATGAGGAAGAATTGGGCTACTGGTGTTCACGTTAAGCAAACCTACATGAATTTGGGAAAATTTACTGCTGCGAATTTATCATGTTTTTCAGGAGGCCTAGATGTCAGACTGTTGAAAGAGGCGACTTTCGGGGTGTTCAACTCCGGTCACGTCCCTTGCTTTGAGCAAAATTCATAATGACTGCAAAACCTCAAAATACATGTAATGTTCACAGAGGTTCACGGTTTATACACTGTTGCCCATAAAGTGCGTGTAGGTTGATTTCAATGAAACTTCATCAGATGATGGGGACATTACGGGGGCAATGGTTGCTGTGGCTGATGTTCTGAAACCAGAGTGCATCGGGGTTGTAGGGAGGTGCCCGAATTTTTGGTAAAAAACGCGGTTTGACAGAAATCAACCTCAGCGCCCTTATGTGCAAAGCAATTGAGTTCCTAAAGTTGTTTTGAAAGCTTAATTCCTACCCTCAAACAAAACAGGTAACAAAAGTGATTTATCACCACTTGATAGAAGCTTTCCAAGCCGATTTTCAAAAGTGGTATTTTTCACCAAAATTCGGGCACTTCCTGCATCCGCGCCGCACTGGTTTCAGAACACCAGCCACAGCAACCAATGTCCCCATCAGCTGATGAAGCTTGACTGAAATTAGACCACAGAGTAGTCTCTACATCTGACGATTTAAGAGACTACTGTCGCCCTCTAAATTCGGACGCTGATTGGTTAGATTCTGATTGGACAAAATGCTGTATGACGTACACAACCGGAAGGCATGGAAGGTATTCCCTCAAAATGGCGTCTTTCGACATGTTCGATATGAACGAAAAAGTGAAGATTATGGACGAAAAAATACCCCGTGTGGCTATTCATTTCCGTTTTTTGGATATTTTGCTCAACATATTTCAGTTTGAGCATGTTAAGTTTCTAAGGCCCGGACAATTTGAGGCTTTGGTTGAGTGTGAGAGGAGGGATTGCGTCGTTACTCTCCCGACAGGATATTTCAGCTTTTGCCATGGACCACGTCCACAACGTCTACCGGTAGGCCTTCTAGGCCTACATCATCTACTGGTAGTGCTAGACCTAAATCACCAAAGCGTGCAGTTTTGATAGCGAGTCCATTGGACTCCATAATACAGGAACAATTAGAGAGGTTGTCGGACAAAGTTGGTGTGAGCATTTGTATAACAAATGCTGTGGCCAAGGCCCTGCAGAGACATTACATGCATTACCATGGGAATACTGCAGCAGCAGGTGCCGGCACATTTGACGGTGATGATGATGTCAATGAGGATCTTGATGCTAATGATGCCATGCGTGCAGTCGGTACACTGCTACGTGGAGATTTTAAGTATATAATCGGGCATCCTGAACAACTAACATCTGTTGGGATGAGGCTTTTTTTGGGAAATCTGTCCGAGAAGCAACCTACCATCTCCCATATCATAACTGATGAATGCCACTGCATCCTCTCCTGGGGCAAGACAAAATTTAGGTGGGTAGCTTTGTCTTTAGTGTAAAGCTGGCACCGGTACATGTACACCCTTAGTCAAAAGTAAATAGACAGCTACTAAATTCAATATTTCTTTTAAATATTAATGAAACGCATTTTTTCTTTTTATACTCACTCACAACAACTGCTTCGGCACCTCTTTCCACCGAAATGACCCAGGTATACAGTTTAGTGACTTTTTGGTGAAAGATTGAAATTTTGTCAAAAAATGAGGTTTTTTATTATCGCCTTCGCAAAATCGAGAACCTGAGCATTTTACAGCTCTACTGTTTCCAGACACAATGATATTTTGAAATAAAGAATTGAAGCTTCTGCAACCGAGTTATTGATGGTTTCTTACAGGCAATTTTAGGGTTTTCCAGTTGCCAGTCTGACACCACATTCATAACCAACCAGTTGTGACGCGACAAGTTCAGGGTCACGAATAATAATCGCTATTCATACTGGGCCTATTTCACCGAGCCTTTGGAATTTCAATAAAACATAATGTGAATAACAATAAGGCATTAGTGGGCCCGGGATGACTTTCCGAGCTATAGGCGATTACCGCAGACACGTAACCACAAAGCATGTTTGCCCGTTCAAAACTAAACTATAGTGCACAATACAATCAATAATAATGATGCAACGCAATCAATGTGGTTTGCTCCGAGCGTGTGCTTTGTGAAGGAGAACTGCTGAATATTCAACACTTGGTGGGTATGAAATACGGAAGAGCACGTGGAAGATCGAACTCGGCTAACCGAACAAAATCACTGCAAAAGTCCCTCTGTATGAGTGTGAGAGGAGGGATTGCGTCGTTACTCTCCCGACAGGATATTTCAGCTTTTGCCATGGACCACGTCCACAACGTCTACCGGTAGGCCTCCTAGGCCTACATCATCTACTGGTAGTGCTAGACCTAAATCACCAAAGCGTGCAGTTTTGATAGCGAGTCCATTGGACTCCATAAAGGCCCGTTTCCACTATAGCGGATTCCGCGGCGGTTTCCGGCGAACGGTGCGGTTTTCACAGGGCTTTGGATAATCCTTCGATGGTTTAACAATATACAATGGCCTATTGATTATCCCATGCCTGTGAAAACCGCTCCGCTCGCCGCAAGACGCGGCAGAATCCGCTGTAGTGGAAACGGGCCTTTATACAGGAACAATTAGAGAGGTTGTCGGACAAAGTTGGTGTGAGCATTTGTATAACAAATGCTGTGGCCAAGGCTCTGCAGAGACATTACATGCATTACCATGGGAATACTGCAGCAGCAGGTGCCGGCACATTTGACGGTGATGATGATGTCAATGAGGATCTTGATGCTAATGATGCCATGCGTGCAGTCGGTACACTGCTACGTGGAGATTTTAAGTACACTGTATATAATCGGGCATCCTGAACAACTAACATCTGTTGGGATGAGGCTTTTTTGGGAAATCTGTCCGAGAAGCAACCTACCATCTCCCATATCATAACTGATGAATGCCACTGCATCCTCTCCTGGGGCAAGACAAAATTTAGGTGGGTAGCTTTGTCTTTAGTGTAAAGCTGGCACCGGTACATGTACAGTATTGGCGCGAGTGTGCAATTGCAATGGCCTCATGCATGTCATGGGCTGGACAAGACAATGTTTGTGGCAAGCTCATCCATCGTGCAATTTAATCTCATTCCAGGTGTCATGGGATATTGTTGTTGGAAATGTGCAGCACAACAAATTTCCATGCAGGGAACTGATCAGCATTGTAGAGAATAAGGTTTATCAAAGTGATGGATTCAAGGATGAATTGCCACAGGCAACAAAATGAAGAGCATACCTGTTGTAATTGATGAAGGAAATGAGCACGATGCGGTGGTTTTGGGAGTGATTGCGATTGAGACAATTATTATGTGCTTTTTGAATTGAATGTTCATACTTCATTGGATTTCAGACCAGCATTTCTAGAGCTGAAGAGCCTGAGGGCATTTTTACCCCACAGTAAAGTGTTGGCTGTCACTGCCACTGCCAACAAAAAGCAGTGTGCAGAAATTGCAGAGAGCCTGTTAATGAAGGACTATAACACAGTCCAACATATTCCAGATAGGTTTGTTGACTATTTGAACACTCAGGCCCGAACTTATAAAAGGTGTTTTTCGCCTGTCTAACTTGGACTTGTTTAAGCCTAAACATTTGTAAGACAACTGTTAGACAAGTCTACCAAAACACTGGTGTTTATCGGAATTTCGAACAAGGCAAGGACGTCAGTCTAGCTAGTCAAGTCCAACAGGTGATTAAGCATGTGTCGCCGACCGCACTGCCTTTGTTGAGACGATTATATAATGAATTGTAAGGGTCATGCCTTAGACGACCTCATTTACATGGCATTCGTCATAATAGGCCTATTTGCTGTTGTGACCGGATGGACAGTACACCCTCAGTCAAAAGTAAATGCCCACCTAATTTTCCGGCATATTTCATTGAATATTTTTCATAGCCACGTTTTCTTTTCATACAGATAATCTAGGGCCACTAGGACACCTTTTAAGACAAAAAAACTGGAAATTATGAATGAATCACACGCTTAGACAACTGCAAAACAAGCCCCCTGGCATGTTTTGCGATTCCTTTGTTATTTGGACACCGTTGTCTATCTTTGGACGGCAGTTTTAGACACGTCTGAGCTAGACATCCTTCTGTAATCGCAGTTTTAGCTAGACGACTGATTTAGACTTGTCTTGGCGAGTTAGACTTGTCTAAGAGATAGACATCCGTTATAAGTTCGGGCCTCAATGTTTACATTGTTAGAGTTTAATTGTTGTCTTTTTCTTGTTGAATTCCTGCTTTGTTTGCCTACTTTTGCTTGTTACAATTCACTAAGTATTTCATTTCCATGTGGACAGCCAATAGTGCATGCATTGGCAACCACTACACGATTCATTTCTAAAGTTACTCCATGATGCCACAGACAGTAAGTAGAATCAAAGATATTTCTTATTGTCCTACATATGTATTCATGTATCAGAATGTTGAATTTAAGAGCATGTGAGGAACCTTCTTTTCATCAATGAGTTGAGTGATATCAGAAGGTTATAAGGCTCACTCAGGCTATGTCTTTGGCGACACTAAGAGTAAACTGGATTACCCCTGCCTCTCTAACAGAAACCTCGACTGCAAACAAGTGTGATTCGAACCCAAGACAGATCTTAAGAATTGTGTTGGGGCAGATTGTAATAATCATGAAAAATGCGTGCATGATATGTGTATATTCCAGCTCTATGTCCACTAAAAACAATGTTACTTCTTTTTCTTCAGTTGGACATCCACATGTGTGTACTTTGATCAACCAAACCCATGAGGGATGGAAGGACTATTGATGGAGGAGTGAGTGAGCACCTTGACATTTGTGGTTACAGATTCCGCAGTCTGTTGATTGCATTCAGTTGTGGACTGCTGTTCCTAGACTTGTCTCGGGCCAATCATCACTAGAAGTGAACATTTATTTAGAGTGATTACTCCAGGATTGAATCCCACCTTTTAACTTGTGCTGATGAAGACCAGGCGAAATTCATGATGCACAATGTATACTTTTCAAATAAATCCGGTAGCGAAAGGGTTAAGACCCACCAGGGTTACACAGCTTCAAATTATCATTATCATCATCATCACGACGCACACGCAATACAACGCCTCTACAGACTTGTGCGGTTCACGCATATTACATGTACCAAGCTGAGATAGAGAAAAAAAACGGCAAGAAAATGACGTTTGTCAGTTTTTCATAATTAGAGTTTTCGCAAACTGCCCGAAACGTCAACGCCAATGCCAAACCCATTGTTCGATGTCATGAAGAGAGCACGGAACAAAACATGAAAAGATACACGTTTGCCTTTGGCATTTCTGGGGCTTTGCTCTTTTCTATTCCACTTTGATTTGGATAATCCTCAAATGGTGTCAATCGTCAGTTTATAAGCTGCGTCTTTTAAGATATATTCCAACGCTTTCCTTCTTCAGCGTGCACACTGTCTTTTTTGGAAAAGGGCCGTTTCACTGAGGGTTCTTCCGTCAGATTTGTTCCAAAACTCTTAATTCTTTCTCGTCTATTTCGTCTGGGTTGTTTGTTTCTTCTGAAAAAAAAGGTATTCTTTGAACTGGAAAGCACCTGACAAAACAGAAGGTTTGTAAGAATTTATTAGGCTAAACGTAGCTGTACTAAGGCCGCTATTAGTGAGCTTCTGCAAGCGCCCGGTTAGGCTCTACGACGACGTTTATCTATTGTGTGAGTGCACCCAAACAATAGATAAACGTAGTCGTATGGCCTAACCGGGCGCTTGCAGAAGCTCTCTATTACATAGAAGTATACGGTATACGAAAACACGACCGCGAAGCCATTGTTAAGGCCCCCATTACATAGAGCTCTACGCTATTCGGTATTGGGTATTCGGTCTACGGTAAAAAAATTAAACATGCACGATCCGAACAAAAAGCGAATAGCGCGTGCCCTCAGAATAGTTCAGTCTGATGTGAACCACTCATTGAAACCTTGCTGGATTCACACTATACGCGTGCCCTACGAAACGTGCCTAGAATACCGAATAGCGTATAGCTCTATGTAATAGGGGCCTAAACGGCGTTTTCGTATACTGTATAAAATCTATTTCCCAGCAGAGTAAAGCGGCAACTTCAAACAGGCCACCAGCAGTGCACATAAACAACTCATTAAGCTGCACCATAAATATCCTGTTCAGCTGACTCATAGCCAGGCTTCCCCAGCTCTCAGGTAGCCCTATAGACTTTTCCGAAACTTTAGTGCAGTCTCTCTTCGAGTGCCTGTATGTATGAATGCATATAAACTGGCTGCATCCAGGTGGTTCTTGGCTAAAGATTTGTCCAGGAATTCAGAACAGGCTATTTCTACTTTATGGAAACAGCTGACGTCACTCTTTAAGATGGGGTTTCCTTGGAATTCCTGGGAATATCCTGGTAGCCGGATCTTAAATATTAGAATGAGCTATAGTGATGTAGGTCACATGTGGTTATCGTTGTAACACCACATTCTTGTGGATATTGGCATGATAAGTCTGGCCTTTGTGGGGCACTTTGCCGCTTTACTCTCCTTGGAAATAGACTTTACCTCTATGTAATAGGGGCCTAAGAGTACGGCTGCGGAAGAAATAGACTTCCCAGGAACAAAGATCCCATTGTTACATTCTAATCTCTGGGGATTGGCTTTGTATAGTCATGCCGCTTATTTCGTCATTCCACTATAGAAGTGGACACACTTTTTACAGGGGGACACTCTGTACCGTTACACCTGTACCCCATTAGTGTATTAACAATGAATTATATTGAATTCGTCTACGCCAATTTTTTTAAGGCATGCATCAGCTAAATTCATTCTGACTCGCCTCGCGCAGCATTCAGGTAATGGCTAAAGCCTAGGTCACATATCCACGCCGGGGCCCGTTCGGCGAGTAAAAACAGACATTTTGGCCAATTTCTACGGTGCCCAGTTTGATCTAGTTTAATTTCCGCTTATCCATTGAGGCGATTTCGGCATAATTCAGCTTAGATCTGGGTTTCAGTCTCAAAAATGCACAGCAAGCCGCTGGATGGGGAAAATCGTACGGCGCCCGGTGCATTTGTGACCTAGGCTTTATTGTACAGACCTTCTCCAACAGACATCATCGGACTTTCTATTTCATTACTGCTCTTTCTTGGTTGTTTTTCATTCTTCTGTAACACAAACACATCAGGTGAACAAGGGAGTAGTCGGCCACAATACAGCCGTTGGCCACCAATTGATACACCATACTTTGCAGCGGAGTGTGACTGACGAAGAAGCTGTCAATAGGTGGCCGACTACTGCACGATGGCAAAATTCTCCCTTTGCGCATTGATTCCAGGAACCGCCGAAAGGCGGCAGCACAAGATCGCTTCTGGGCGCATAAGGCTCATAGACTGGTAGGAGATATCAATTTTGTCCCAAAGCCTGGAAAAAATTAGGATATGAACGATTTTTTGTCATTTTATGCATATGACTGCTAGAAACCACATACTGAAAATCCCAATGAATCCCCTTTAGGGAAAATGTTTTATTAAGGTTTGAATATTTGGAACTGACTTTATCATTGGACCCAAGAACACAGCTTTGTCATGTTTGTACAGGAGAATGGGAACCGATGTACAGCTAACTTTTGACGGTTGGATTTACACCCGATAAATGTATTACCAATAGATAGAAACATGGTGCCTTAGAAACAGACAAGCATGTTTTTAATTGTTTTATGTAATAAGAAATGACAAAATTATGTAAGTTGACACAAAATGGGCCAAAATACATAAAAATGCCGTTTCGAATTACATAACCAGTTAAAAACTACAAAAAACATGTTTTTTCGAATAAGAGGCACCATGTTTCTATCTGTTTGTAATACATATATTGGGTGTAAATCCAACCGTTCAAAAGTTAGTTTTTTTACGTCCGGTTTCATTCTCCTGTACAAAGTTCAGTGTTGGGGCCAACGATAAAGTTTAAAAAGCGTGTTAAACATTTTCCCCAAGTGGGATTGATGGGGATTTTTACTATGTGATTGAGGAGACTTAAACAGACATAGTGACACATGTTTCATGTATATCTTATTTTTTTCCGGCCTTAACCCTTCTCCTACCAGTCTTCTCCTACCAGTAAGACCTTGTGTATCCAATTTGATTAAGAACTTGTTATGTTCGGCCCCAAAAAGGGGGGGGCATGCGCGCCCCCCCCCCCTTGGATCNTCAGATAGAGCACTTCAAGACCTTTATTTTGAGTGGTCGAACAGGTTTCTAGGAGCCCTCAGTCAAGAGTTATGGTAATTTACATTTCCCCTACCCCAAAATCTTGTTGCTACTGGTAAAATGAGGTTGTCGCTTTCAGTGCAAATTTTAAGCATGTTCGGCTGGGACGAAATTGGTAGAATTCCATCTGCGAACGAGCCAGGACCTATACTCTAAGAAAAATGCAAAAGTAGCTTGTCTTACGAGACTTGCACCCTACTCCTAAAATAAGCGACTTTTTGGCCTTGTCCCGCACGCCTACAAGTTGCAAGTTGCAGCAACTTGCAACTTGTTGCAAACTACCTGGCACGGTTTACACATAGAAATATCGATGCAACATCCAGCGTGATCGAGTTGCAACAAGTTGCATGCCCGTTTACACATGCAACTTTTCTGAAACTTTTTGGTCTCATCAGGTTTATGCAACAAGTTGCATGAAGTTACATATGAAAAGTTGCATGTGTAAATGGGCCTTAACGCAGTTTTGACAATTCCATCGATAGGATCGTACAAAATGATGCATGCGCAACACTAGTGCCTCTGGCTGAGATATTGAGGTTTTCCATTTTATAGAAAATGCCCCTGGGGGGCATAACGAAGGTAAAATCGCAAAATTTTTTGGTTCTGTTTCGAGCCCTTCCTATGGCATACCAATCCACCACGTTTCAACGCTCTGGGCCTTGCGGTTGCAAAATGCGCCAGTTTAACAGACACACAGACAGACAGGCATTGAGCCATTTAATATATGAATAGCTCAACTGGCCAAAGGTCAGCTGAGATAAAAATCTCAGGGTTAGATGCCATACTCCACGACAGCATTGAATTTTTTGATAATTGGACGAAAATTTTAACACTGCCATCGACGCTAGATCGCCATCTTCAAAATCGTGACGTCATCGTCGGGGGGTGGTCTGTCACGTGACGCGAACTTCGTTTTCAAAAAGGTGTTATTTGCAGAAAACAATATTTATCTTATCGAAGATAAAAAACAGGGTAACTTTATTATTACTTTATATCTACTCCCACCGACGTTTGTATCACTCTATACCTTTATACACCTATCTTCAACGATCTAGTATATTGTAAGTGTAGAAAACGAGTGATGGGGTGACAGCTTAACAATTAGAAGAATTTCTACTCTTCGCTCCGCGCACGCTCGCACTACTTTTCAAGATGGAAACCTAGCGTCGATACTAGTGGTGATATAATGAAGAGGTCGCCACTTCTCCACGGAAAGATGTCGCTGCGACCATATCAGGCCTTTTCATTGTCGTCAGGACGTCATCTCCGTGGCAATGTGCGGTGCGAGCATGAAGCCACAACGTCACGGTAGTGTGACGTTGACGTTCCGAACAATGTCACAGTGGAAAAGTGGATACGGTCGCAGCGCCATCAAATGGTAGAAAAAATTAGGCTACCTCCTCATTGACGTCATTGCAGATATCGCCACCCAGAGGAATCGGAACCAGTCATTGTTAGTTAGGCCTCTGGGCGGCTTGAGATGAGATATGATTTGGCCTGTGGATTTATTGTAACGTCGATAACAGTGGGTTGCTGAGAAGAATGGGATGGTGGACACCCGAACCATGGAGGGGTACCTCTCCATGGTTCGGGTGTGTTTGGTATTACGCTCCGAGTCGCGGTTCGTCCGCCCGTTCGAGCCTGCCCGAGTCCGCATTTCAATGGGGAAGGTACGCACGCGCAGAAGGCGTCATCGGCGACGTCATGATTCCTTGAGTCGGCACCCGGGCAACCCAGGCGGCGGCGTCGTCTGACGTATACACCAAACTTAAATTAGGCCCACAAATAATAATTACTCGCTCTGCATACTCAAATCCACGTCTTATACTTCCGTTTTTACGATCTTCATCGTTCCCCATAAACGCGCCTTAAGCCTAGTTTACACTTCTGGACACCGACTTTGCGTAATTGATTCATAGTCTAGCGTACCATAAGGTATCCGTCACGAGGCGACGTATAGACGGCCGTATGTTACGGTGCAACTCTGGAATTATTGCAACTGCGGAAGTGCTGTTGCAACTCTGGAATTGCAACTATGGAAGTGACTAGTTCTACAAGTCTCTAAAAGATGTCACATGTGTAGGGGCATGACGACTCCCGAATTTACATGTACTGTACAGCTATCAACTATTAGGTATGCATGCAGACAATTAGTAAGGCACTGCAAGCTGATGTATTACATACGATTACGTTTACGTTTTCCAACGTGTAACATTAATGTTATTTATTTTTATATCCTCGTAGCTGAAATATATTTATGATTTTACGCTCAAAAACAAACAAAAAGTTGTGAAAGGCGAGATTTAATTCGATTTTATCTGATTTGTTAGCAGAAGTTGACGATAGGTGGCACACTGTAATGTTTACAAATCGAACTAGAGCACCTTTAAGTATAAAATTTCCCTTAAACTATTGTTCCAAACAAAGATAAGGGAAATTTTACACTTAAGATGTTTTATGCATACTGCCCTTGCTGCTGGGGGGTGACAAATAGAAGAAACAAACTTGGCCAATACATTGTGTTGGACTCTTATATTATTTAAACTGCGTGCGTGTGAAAACTTACACGCGCTGGCATGACACTTCCAAAGGAACTGTACATGTCATGATCATCAGCGCCGCCTCGTGTTTCAATTAAGACCGACTTCCACAATTGCAACTCCAGAGTTGCAGTCCAAAATTCTAGAGATGCAATACTTCCAGTGATGACCCGGTACACCCGACGTATAGCCTAAACTCGCCAATTACTAAGTTTCCCCATAACATTGCATGAAGTGCATTACCCAGGGGGCGTAATGTCTCCGCCTTGGCGAGTTTGCGACCTAAAGATGACTTATGCTATAAGTCGTCAGACCTCATTAAATTCCGGTGTTGTGATTGGCCATATGCTAATGTTCAATGTTAATCATGTTCGCCACAGCGCTGGTAGTACTTCATTGCTGCCAGTGTCGACATACTACGCGACTTTAGCTGAATGAATGAATGGGTGGCGGGAACGGATCCGTAATAGTTGGGGACGACACAGCCCGACACTGTTGGCCGAATTTCTGATAATGTGCGCGCCNCCCCCCCCCCCCCGAGCACAAAGGGAAAAACAAGTTTTTGCTAGAAGAGGTAATTTCCCCTCTTCAAGCCAAGTTATTGTAGTGTCAGATGTGGGGGAAAGCATCCGAGATCTGAGAGGGTGTAGATTCTCAACTTTTCGGGGGAGGGCCCCATGAACCCTTCCGGCTTCGCCTCCAGACTCAATCAATTGTGCCCCTAGACCATAAAGCTAGCTTGGACCTGAAAATGTTACAATATTCATTTGTTGCCAGGGACAGTTCTTCCTGGGGACATTCGTTCTTTTCACTGATTATTTACCATAATGATCTTGCCTGTGCCGGTCAGTGAAAACGCAGACCGAGGGCGGCGGCCGTATCGCTCGCTATTCACAAACACAAGTAACGCACCGAGGAATTACAGATTCGACAGCTGCGTATGTCGTTGAACTGAATGGGCTCTGTTTCACTACCTTTCTCTATGTAAACTATTGAGCAAAAAGCGATCACCGCCCAAACAAGAATGACATTGGAGATGGAACATTAGCATATGACCAATCACGACACCGGAATTTAATGAGGTCTGACGACTTTAGTATAAGTCATCGTTGGGTCGTAAACTCGCCAAGGCGGAGACATTACGCCCCCTGGATAATGCACTTCATGCAATGTTATGGCGAAACTTAGTAATTGGCGAGTTTAGGTTATACGTCGCGTATACGTCTGTACCGGGTCAGTTGCAGTAATTCCAGAGTTGCACCGTAACATACGTCCATCTATAAGTCGCCTCGTGAAGGATACCTATAGCGACGGCGACCCGTCATGAAATGACTCAAGAAATTACAGCCTCGCGATCGGACACCGACCAAATCACACAGCAGGGTCGGCGTTGAACGCAAAATCGTGCGCCGGCCGCCGGCGATGGTCGTGCGTCGAAGTAGGCCTATAAACTAGGCTTTAGTCAGTCTGACGAGTTACGTCATTCATGACACGACTTACTTGTCATGGCGAGTCGCACATTTTTTCCCCAAATGGGATTGATGGGGATTTTTACTATGTGATTGAAGAGTCAACAGGCATAGTGGCACATGTTTATGTATGTCCTTTTTTTCCGGGCTTAACCCTCCTCCTATCAGTCTATATGTAAATAATATACAGCTCTGGAAAAAATTATTAGACCACCTTTGGTTGACTCATTCATTTTTTTCCCATTAAAATAGGTCCCACAAACTCTCCAATTGCTCTGGATCTACTGATTTATTGTGTTCGTTTAAATTGCTGTAACTTCACCAAGACAATATCAAACACAGAAATGGACTTCCCATAATGAAGAAACAATGGAGCTGCTAGAAGGACCTTGTCAAAAGTTCTGATTAAACGGAAGGACCTGAATTGCATGCATTTACTGTGTTGACAGCAGTCAACTTCACATCGCCTCTAATCAAACCTAAATTATTCGAGTAGCGTTTGTAGCATCTTGCGGAGTTAATGCTTATAATTATGACTGAAGTCCTGTTTTTACAAGGTAATGGGTACATTACAATGTGGCACAAAAGGGTGAATAAGACTTTTTGGGGCCTATTTATGGGAAATGAGTAGAAATGACAGAGGTGGTCTAATAATTTTTTCCAGAGCTGTATGTAAATAATAAATAATACATGAAGATTCATATAACTTACCGATTAATGATGCGCTGCATTGTCCCGTCATCCCGCATCTCAAGTACGACCTCAGAAAATAGATCCTTCAGGATCCAGTCCTTACGCATTGGAAAGGAAAGTTCAGTGAACGCTTCGACATGAGGGGAGACAGACATGCCGCACGATTTGTGAATAGCTAAAATAAGAAATGAAATCGAACTGTAGACTATATCATCTTTACGTTTACGGATAAGGGCAAAGCCCTGTATCCACTGGACCGGTGTTGTAGAATGTCATGCCACCTGATGTCATGAGATGCCCAACAAGAATAGATTCTGACGGAATAAGGGTCAGCCGGGCACTGACAAACAGAACTTCTGTTACCAGATGTCCCCTGAATAAAAGAAGCGGGCATCTGATATCGGGGGCATTACATTCTATGACACCTGTTTCCGCTGCGGCTTGCGGCGCCGGGTTTCTTTCACAACCTTTCGAAATTTCCACCTGGCCGAATTGTACGTCATGGTACAGGCTACCGTACACTCCGCCCCAGTGTGTATCCGACGTCCTGGTCTCCTACACACTGGCACTTTTGGGGCTCAAAAGCCGGTAACACCACTAGATGGCACTCCACTGGGCTCCAGCCAATCACCACGCTTTCTCACTCATAATTCCCGCGGACTCCAGGAAAACCCAACCCCGTCCCCAGGGGTATAGTTCGCTCAGACATCAACCTTGGACCACTCGCCATATTGTCAGAAAGCGAACGAGGTTGGAAAACCCAAGGACCCGTGCTGCCACCACGGAGTGTGATTTACCGAAGGGGTGAGCCCGTAGCGTCTGGCCAAGCGAGACTAGGGCTACCGGTACAAGGATTACTTCATTGCGGTTGCTAATTTAGGCAAGAGCTACATAATACAATTCAAAATCAATCTACGACAGGCCTGCATAGATAGATTTAACTCTCCTACCCGCAAAATGATGAAAATAGTGAGGTTTCGCAAGCGCCTGGATACACTGTAAATCTGGGCGTTTTGAATTAAAACAGTTTTTAAAACACATTTTTGTCACAGATAAAAATCACTTTTACGTGTCTTCTTCAAAAACACAAAAGTGTTTTTGGCATGAACATCCAATGTTTTGGGGTTAAACACTTGCTGTTTTACTGGTAAACACACAGTGTTTAGGAAACACACAGTAGGAAAACACATAAAAGTGTTTATACACAAAACACTTTTGACGTGTTTATGCCCTGTCACAGATAAAAAACACTTATTTCTGTTTAATTTCAATAAGTGTTTTATTTAAAAACACGTAACTGTACAATTTTATCGATATCCATCCAGGCAGAAAGTAGTCAGTCGTGTCTTGCTTTAACCATTCGTCTGGCCAATAGCACTTCATCAGATTACATCTTCTTGAACTACAGGTATAATATTCATCATTGCGGAGCACTGAAATAACAAAATGATCAACATTAAACAGTCGTTTTATGGCAGATGGGATGTTTGTGCATCAGATGATAGGAGGGCTGCTTATGGCTACAAACATACATACAAACATACACACACGGGGTAGACTCAAGTGTGAGTAGGCCTATAACATGCTAAATGACGAATGTTGTCTACTAAAACACTTCTGCTTTCCTGCAAAACACATGGTGATTTTTTTTGTTTATCATCCATTACGGGTAGAAAACAAATTCGACGACGGCCAATCGAACCTAAACCCAATCCGCAAGCCT
>NMRB01001611.1:22444-32690 GCA_002633025.1 Notospermus geniculatus | reverse complement strand
ATTACCGGTGCTGGTGGTTCCTTCGCCCCCGTCATCTTCCCCACTCGTCTCTTCTCGGTGACGTTCTGGTTCTTTTCACTTATATTGACCGCCTGCTACACCGGCAACCTTGCAAGTTTCCTGACTGAATTAAATCTAATAAACTTAGAACTGACCATCGAGGGGCTTGCCCTGACGCGGGGTATGAAATGGTTGACCATCTCAGAATCTTACATGGACACCCACATTCGTTCTATCAATCAAAACACGTACAGAAGGGTAGCAAGTGAGATGAACTATGTGGAGAAATACGCTGAAGGGGTCCAAGCTGTTGAAGATGGAGATTTCGGCACTGTCTTCATTGGAAATAATCTCCTACTTCAGCACTACGCAGGTACGTACGTCGATAAGGAATATGAGCAGATATGCCCGTTGTCAGACTGGGCCGTCACGCTGTACCGTGGTCGATACGTGCACCAGACTCTGACGCGCCAAACCGCGCAACGACTGTACAAAATACAATATTTGTTTTGGCAGAAAACGCCTACAATCCTGCGTGGAGTGGAGGGAACCTTCTCACCGTAAACTTATACAATCTCTGCCTAGGAATGAGTCCTATCGCGTGGAATCTCGCGGTCTCGCGCCGCGGTACTTGTTGAGTGTAGCTGTTCCTGACATTCTTCAGGCGGTCACTTGACCACGGGCGAGACAACGTCGAATCCAGGTGTCATACTACGATGCTGGGTGATGTTCGGTTACCGAAACTACACCCAGGGTATTGTTTTAGTGAAGATTGAGATCCTGGGTAATCTTTCTATATACCCAGGACGACATTTACCCTTTCAGCCCCAGTCTGGTTGCACACGGTCCAATTTTTTAGTAATAACATTTCTGTACTAAAAGATTGTACCGTGTACAACGGGAAATTTGATGAAATTTTCTATCGCAAAAAATATTACCATAATACAGGGTGACCCCCCAAAAAATGAGACCCATGAATATGTCAATATATTCTCTCCTAATCAAGCTTTTGGTCTGCATTTTCAGGTGTATGTAGAAGAGTCGATGCATGAACATTTACAGTAGTGCTGATTGCAAGATGCCTTGGACAGTTGCAGAAAAGACATTTTCCGTAGAGACGTATTTTGAGACGAAATCAATCGTTACTGTGCAAGCTCGCTTCAGAAAAACATTTCAGCGTCGTGATTGCATGTGTTGATATCACAACCCACGCAGTGCACTTAACGGAATGAAGAGGCCTCTGTAGGCAGTCCTGGGGTGGGGTAGTGCCCCAGAAAACGTTATTCTTTGAGTTCACATGTCCAGACAGAAGGAAATGAGCTTCATCTGAAAACCACAGGTCATCCAAGAAGTCTGGGTCCTCGTCAATCTTATCGCAAAACCAATCACACATAACCTCACGATTCCTCATGTCAGCAGCGGTGAGTTTATGTTTGATCTGTATCCTGTAAGGGTACAGCTGCAGATCATTGATTAGAATCCTCCTTACGGACTCGCGAGGAATGCCAAGCTCCTGGCTCCACGCCGAACAGACCTCCCTTGACTGTGCAGAACTGAATCTCCGACAGCCCTGACGTTCTCTGGGGTCCTTGAACTCTTCGGACGACCTGAATGAGTGTCTCTTTTGCCCTTAGCATTAAGATGAGGCCTCTGCAGGCAGTCCTGGGGTGGGGTAGTGCCCCATAATACGTTATTCTTTGAGTTCACATGTCCAGACAGAAGGAAATGAGCTTCATCTGAAAACCACAGGTCATCCAAGAAGTATGGGTCCTCGTCAATCTTATCGCAAAACCAATCACACATAACCTCACGATTCCCCATGTCAGCAGCGGTGAGTTTATGTTTGATCTGTATCCTGTATGCAGATCATTGATTAGAATCCTCCTTACTGACTCGCGAGGAATGCCAAGCTCCTGACTCCGACGCCGAACAGACCTCCCTGGACTGTGCAGAACTGAATCTCTGACAGCCCTGACGTTCTCTGGGGTCCTTGAACTCTTTGGACGACCTGAATAAGTGTCTCTTTTGCCCTTAGCATTAAGATTTAAGAGTGTTCCGTGTGTACTGAATTTATTGACCCACCCATAGATCTGTGCTTTTCGTGGATAATCACGACGCTGAAATTGTTTTCTGAAGCGAGCTTGCACAGTAACGATTGATTTCGTCTCAAAACACGTCTCTACGGAAAATGTCTTTTCTGCAACTGTCCAAGGCATCTTGCAATCACCACTACTCTAAATGTTCATGCATCGACTCTTCTTCATACATTTGAAAATGCAGACCAAAAGCTTGATTAGGAGAGAATATATTGACATATTCATGGGTCTCATTTTTGTTGGNATAATATTACTGCTAACAGCGCATCTGGACCACTGTGTTTCCTTCCCACTCGCCGATTTCCAAAACCAACTGAATGATAGGTAGGCAATCACGTGCACCTGACGTCACACCACTTCGGATAACGAAGTATCCAAAGCGGTGCGACATCATGTGCGTGTTCGTGCCATTAAGGATGGGGAATGGATTGCTCTCTACGAGTCTCTGAGCGAGCACGCCCTCGCCAGTTTGAACCCATCGACCATCATTTTGAGGTGGGTTATGCCTCCCGAACTCACCCCAAACATAACCCAACCAAAAAATGATGGGAGATGGGAGCGACATGCCAGCCTATTGAAACGTACGAAATAAACTCATGTCGCCCCCACACTGCCACTATCCTGACCCATCTTGTCAATACCAATCCAATAGTGATTCCCAATAGGGTACCAAGCACACAAGTAGGCCCTAATCTTCCGCAGCTACCCCATTTTGGGGAAAAGGACTATCGTAGGAGATCGAATTTTCCAGTCATCCGACAAGAACCTAGGATGAGGGCGGGCAGAGGCGGGGAAGGTCTGCCTGTGCAGTGCCCGAATCCGGTTGATCTGACCCCAGCCTAGATATTGATCTCCCATTCTGGTATCTGAAACCACGACCACAAACCAAAGATCAAGAGTCCGTCAAGGCAAAACTGCTTCAATCTCTAGCTACTGCACAGGCAGACCTTCCCCCTCCCGCCCCAACAGTGCATCAGTGTCACTGACGGAAACAGGAGAGAAAAGATCTCCTATGACCTGGACTGCATTGAAACTCACAAATACATGTACCACAAGTTCAATCCTGTCATCTTAGTCCTATCTCAATTGTACAACCAAATTAACTGCTCACAAGGAGGACATGGCACCGGCAGAAGTTGACTTCACCAACCCAACATAACCCACCCAAATGATGGGAGATGACATTAAGCTACCCGCAGTACACTGAAACCTACCAAATAAACTCATGTATCACAGGGACACCCCCAGTGCCACTTTCCCGAAAATACTTATTGCCAATATCGACCCACTCTAGAACGAACTCCAAGTAATCTTCCCCAGTTACCCATTTTGGGATAAAAGGCTAGGGAGATCGAGTCGGATTCGTCCAGTCATCCGACAAGATCGTGCGAGCGGAGGCGGGGGAAGGTCTGCCTGTGCAGTCCCCGAATCCGGGTCATCTGAGCTCAGATGCTGCCCTAACCCGGTCAACGTGGTATTGATATCCCATTCTGGTATCTTAAACCCCGACCGCAAACCAAAGGAGAAAGTGATTCAAGAGCCCGTCAAGGCAAACACGTCAATCCCCAGTATGACTGCAAAGGCAGACCCTCCCCCTCCCGCTCCAACAGTGCATCAGTGTCACTGAAGGAAACCGGAGAGAAAAGATCTCCTATCCCCTGGGTCGCTTTGAAACTACTCAATATACACAACTGACTATTTAGTCCTATCCCAATCATATAACTGCTCACCCGGAGGACATGGAACTAGCCGGATTTGCAATAAGTTGACTTCAACCAACCAACCAATCGGTGTAAAATTTGCAAAGAAAGCAAATCCCCATCATGGGATTTAATTTATAAATATATATGTATTCCACTTTGTCTCAAACCAGCCACAAAGCGCGCCCTGGGTGAGTCAAAACCTTCGTTGTTTGATTACCTAACACCATCTACCCTAATACAGTCACGGTTATGCAATGGATCTTTTGGTCAAACCAGTTCACTGCATGGGGATTTATATAAACCTGCGTGGGCGTTTTAATCTCCATTTATTATGCACGTGATTACCTTAACAGCTTAGTGTCGGAAATTACCGACAGTACACCTTCCAAACCCTAATTGCCGACTCCTTCCATTGCCAAAAAATTCACTGGTGGAACGGATTTTCCACATGCCCTATGTGGGTTGTCCCTAGCTCACACCACTCNGGGTAGTGCCCCATAATACGTTATTCTTTGAGTTCACATGTCCAGACAGAAGGAAATGAGCTTCATCTGAAAACCACAGGTCATCCAAGAAGTATGGGTCCTCGTCAATCTTATCGCAAAACCAATCACACATAACCTCACGATTCCCCATGTCAGCAGCGGTGAGTTTATGTTTGATCTGTATCCTGTATGCAGATCATTGATTAGAATCCTCCTTACTGACTCGCGAGGAATGCCAAGCTCCTGACTCCGACGCCGAACAGACCTCCCTGGACTGTGCAGAACTGAATCTCTGACAGCCCTGACGTTCTCTGGGGTCCTTGAACTCTTTGGACGACCTGAATAAGTGTCTCTTTTGCCCTTAGCATTAAGATTTAAGAGTGTTCCGTGTGTACTGAATTTATTGACCCACCCATAGATCTGTGCTTTTCGTGGATAATCACGACGCTGAAATTGTTTTCTGAAGCGAGCTTGCACAGTAACGATTGATTTCGTCTCAAAACACGTCTCTACGGAAAATGTCTTTTCTGCAACTGTCCAAGGCATCTTGCAATCACCACTACTCTAAATGTTCATGCATCGACTCTTCTTCATACATTTGAAAATGCAGACCAAAAGCTTGATTAGGAGAGAATATATTGACATATTCATGGGTCTCATTTTTGTTGGGTCACCCTGCATGTTTGGGCCACCGTAATAATGTACACCCTTAATCATAAATAAATGCCCACACGATAAATATCGAATTTTCCAAAAATGAAGTCTTGTGTGCATTTTTCCTTTTCACGGTTATTATTAAGAACTATAAGGACATACTTTAAGACCAGAAAATTTTCGAAGTGAATGAAAGGCGTTTTTGACAAGATTGAAAGGGCATGGGCTGTTAAGGAGGTGACATGCAAGATGTACAAAACTCGGCTGAAATGGCTGAACCAACTGGAACCAAAATCACAGGGTGGTTCACTTTTGTTAACCCTTTCGGGGCAGGATAAAGTTGAAAAATGTACATTTCGTACCATGAATTTCTGATGTCTCTACAAAAATGCGCCTAACTCCCACAATTTTCAACCAAAACTGGTGACAAGGCACTCATTCTGGAGGCAACTAAATGGGCCACGACCTCATGCAGGTCCAGTCTGCTTGTTCTAAAATATATGTGAGAGAAACAGGTCAGAGCCGAAGATGCAAGTTGTGAGGAAATGGCCGCATTCTGCCTACGTTTTCGTCAGGTTGCCAATCTTTAAACGTCGATATCTCGACAACTGTTGCTCCTACTCTTCTGACAATTGGTCAGAATGAAGCTACTTTTTTCTCCTCTTTCTTTTGGCGATAGTTGCGTCGTCGTAGCTGCTTCCTTTCGGGAGATATGGCCACTTTGTCACAACGAGTCAGATTTGCACTTTGGAGCCTGTCAATCTAGACCCCAGGGCAAGCGTAAAAACGCAATTTTACCGAGGTTTCTTCAAAAAGAGCAAAATCGCGTATTCGGGGGGGGGGATAGTCGCGCATTAAAGAAATCTGCAAAGAGAACATCAATCGGTCCACTGGTTACGATTCTATGTCAGTTTGAATGCACAAGGTTGTGTGGTACAGGCCAAAGCCGCAAAGGATTAAGTGATTGAAAACTGTAGCGCAATAATTAATCTTAACCAACTGACCCTGTCCTATAGATTTAAAACAATGCATATTTTCAAATGCCCAGAAATAAAAGAAATAATCATGATTTGAAGTTGCCGTAGCAACCCCAAACCATGCTTAATGTGATTCTAAGGGGCATGTTCCTATCTGTCTATAATACATTTGTAGGGTCTGCAGAGAGCCGTTTCAAAGTTCCCTGTACATTAGATACTTCTAAATGACATCCATGTTTGATTAACAGTTAAGATGTTGCCATAGCAACCGGAAACCATGCTTATTGGGATTCTAAGGTGCATGCTCCTATCTGTATACATATGTGGGGTCTACAGTGAGCCATTTCAAAGTTCCCTGTACACTGACATACCTAAATGGCAGCCATATTAGTTTCATGCTAATTACTGTCAAACTGGCAAATTTTGTGATTGGCAACAACTAAATAATGTCATCCAATTGTGATGCTGATAATTTTATGAAGTCAAAAAGTAGCCTACTTGCCAGGTGGTGACCATGAAAGTCAAAATCTAGGCTCTTTTCAGATTTTGTCTCTCGGTCTAATAATACCCGACCTGAGAAGAAATTAATGGGCAAAATACTTATTTTTGGCAATATCTGATATTAACGGGTAGGCATTTATTAATAGGGAGGTTTAGAAATCAAACGATCAACGTAAACTTTACGACAACGTTATTTTTTATGCTACACATTCGCCAGATTTTATATTACACTTTCGGTACAAAAATAACGTTGTCGTTAACGTTTGCGTTTATCGTTTGATTTATAAACCTCCCTAGTGATTATGGGTATAGGTACAAAATGTACAAACTTCATTTTGAAAGGTACATAAACTATGGTTCGTTTGGTACCGTCATCGGACACGAGTCAACGCATGGGTACGACAATAAAGGTACGTAACTATGAAATAGTAATATCCAGTCAATGATACTTTCTCTTTTTTCTGGTCACTCCATGTCAATCGACGTCAAAATTATTTATAGTCACCTCTAATCACTGGTAGGGCTAGATTGTTATTTTCGTGATCACTTCTTTGAGTCTAAAGGGCATACCAAAACAAATAGGAGCAGTCAGCCGCGCATATTGCTAACAGATGGCAGCACAGTCTTAGCGGACCATACAGGAAATCTATTATGATCGTTGCTCGATCGATAATGACTGGGTCCGTGAGATGCATTGAATTGGGCCCTAGTGACACCTAGTGGTCAACTCGCTGACAGCTCCTATTGCACAACTAATTCATTTTCTTTTAAAAAGAAAGTACATGTGTACCGGGCATTTGGTGCACCAGGAAAAAATGACAAGTTCAGGGTTTGGTCATTAATGTCCGTTGTACACGGTAGGATTTTTTTGTACTAAAAATTATAAATGAGGCTCATGAAGGGTGATTTCGGTCACAGGCTGCCGATTGCCTTGCTGAAAGGCGTTGCGAACACCCACTTAAGCCCCATTTATAATTTTTACTACAAGAAAAATCATACGTGTACAACGGGCATAAGTCCTGGCGACCTCAGTCTTCTGAGACTTTGAAATCTGACAAGGATCATTTTAGTAATTGAACCTAGGCCTATAGGCCTACTTTCCCAGAAGTGCATGTACGCCCTATCCCATGGATTCCAAGATACAGTAGGTAACACTATAATTCAGGTCACCTGGTCAGAAAAAGGAGAAAGTACATGTAGAGTATAAATGACATCAATCTGTCATATACAAGCGACACTGATTGGGGAACTATACAGAGTTACTCAGTTTCAGCCAGATTTATTTCGTAGACTCTCGGCGCTAGAACCACGGAGACTTTTCACCATACCCTCTTACCTACTACTATAATGTACAGGTGGAGAAACACATGCTTACGGAAAATGTACTACACAAACACAGGACCCGATTTTCAGGCACCGTTTTCAACCCCTAAAAAACGGAATCACACCTACCAATACATTTTTGTACTCCGCAAAGATTGTATTTTCACAACAGAATACTAAAATTATAAATTACACAAAGTTTTGGGAGTAATCTATTCACTTTATAAATGATGCCTTTTAAATATTGTAATAGGTCGGCGAGTTGGTCCCGATGGAAGAGCGAGTGTTTGGTGGCCGGAAGACGCAATTGAAGAGTACGAAAGGAGGTCTCAATGTTTTAAAGATCAGTTCAACGAGTTAACAGTGCACCTGAAGAAGGAGAACAGGACCTTTGAGGCAAGTAGAACTTGGAGAACATAAGGGTGGTTATAAAGGCCCGTTTACACATGCAACGTGTTGCATAAACCAGATGAGACCAAACATTTCATCAAAGTTGCATGTGTAAACGGGCATGCAACTTGTTGCAACTACCTACTGCAACTTGTTGCAAATTTAGGATACAGAGCCTATTTTCTGGTGAAGCTGCAACAAGTTGCACGTCGCTGGCCAATGAGAATACACCAATATATCACGTGACGTCTACTAAAGCCAAAATGGCTGCCGAACAAAGGATTCCCGCCAAAATTCCTGCAACTTGATGCAACTTATCGCGCTGGATGTTGCAATGTGTAAACGTCACAGGTAGACTGCAACAAGTTGCAGGTTGCAGCAACTTGCAACTTGGTGCAACCTAGTGTAAACCGCCCTTAATAGGCAGAAACTTTTGATTTTGCACCATGGATTTCGCCTTTCTTGGCTCTACACACCATTGGAATAACAGTTTGGGAATAAACAGTTAGAAAACATATTGTATAGTTTACTTGGACTCATCTTATGGCACGCCAAAACGGAAAATATTCAGATTGGATTATATCTATTCAGAACTTTTTACAAACGTTCAGAACTGATTTATATCTATGCAGAACAATAAATTATCCATGCAGATGGAAATATTCATTCAGAACAAGATATATCTATGCAGATCAAATTATCTATTCAGAACTATTTTATCCATGCAGATCAAATTCTATTCAGAATAATTTATATCCATTCAGATCAAATTATCTATTCAGAACAAATTATATCCATGCAGATTGATAAGATATCTATATATTCATATCTATCCTCGCCTCCGAACTGCATAGTTGTTTTAGAAGGTAAAGTAGTCCTGAATAGTTATTTCCACGCCCAGAACTGAATAGTTGTTTCAGAAGAAAAAGTAGTCCTGAATACTTGTTTTGGAAGGCCAACTTCTCTCCCTTGTTGATGACGTAGTACACATACTATGGCACGCCAAAACGGAAAATATTCAGATTGGATTATATCTATGCAGAACTTTCTACAACCGTTCAGAACTTTCTACAACCATTCAGAACTTTCTACAAACGTTCCGAACTGATTTATATCTATGCAGAACAAAAATATCCATGCAGATCGAAATATTCATTTAGAACAAAAAAATATATATCAGTGCAGATCAAACTATCTATTCAGAACGAATTATATCCATGCAGGTTGGAACTATATCTATGCAGAACAAAACGACAAATTATAACTATTCAGATTGAAACAGTAACTTATATCTATTCAGAATGAAACAATAAATTAGGGTCAGGCATGCCTGAACCTTGTTAGCTCCTTCCTGCAGGTTTTTTTGTGTGTCCAGCGAGGAAGGTGAGAGGTCAAGGGTCAAGGTCGTCTTGGTTTCATTGGAATATGTTAATAAATAACGGAGATATTCGAGAAAAACCGAAGATTGCCGAAGATTCACGAGTGATTCCGAACATTGCCGAGTACTCCCGAGTGATCATCCGCGACTTTGCACCCCTAGCGGAGGAATTTGGAACTAAGATAAGCGGGATACGCCCCCTATTGAGTTCATGACGTCCTCTATTGCCTTCATTTCTTTAGTATAACAGGGTCTTAGTTTTGTACTGTAGGGGATCTTACTTTTATAACAGGGTCTTAGTTTTGTACTGTGGGGATCTTAATTTTAAAACAGGGTCTTAGTTTTGTACTGTGGGGGTCTTACTTTTGTAGGTCTTAGGTCTTAGTTTTGTAGACACCCGTTTCAATCTCATCTGCATAGATATAATTTGGTGTTTCGTTCTGCATAGATATAATTTACTGTTTCAATCTGAATAGATATAAGTTACTGTTTCAATCTGAATAGTTATAATTTACTGTTTCAATCTGAATAGATATAAGTTACTGTTTCAATCTGCATAGATATAATTTGCTGTTTCGTTCTGCATAGATATAATTTACTGTTTCAATCTGAATAGATATAAGTTACTGTTTCAATCTGAATAGTTATAATTTGTCGTTTCGTTCTGCATAGATATAGTTCCAACCTGCATGGATATAATTCGTTCTGAATAGATAGTTTGATCTGCACTGATATATTT
>NMRB01001611.1:10515-21672 GCA_002633025.1 Notospermus geniculatus | reverse complement strand
AGGGTGCCTAGATATATCTTCACACCAAATCACAACACTCTATGTCAAATAGCCATGAAATGTGCCACCAAACAGTGAATTTTGAACTTTGACCTCTGTGACCTTGAAAAGTAGGTCAAATCAAAAACCCGGGATTTATGTGATGTAGTCTCATCAGAGGAACCCACCATAAAAGTTTCGTGGTTCTAGCTAACAGCGTTCAGGAGATACGGCCGAAAGAAGGTTTTCACAAAGCGCCCCCTACAGGCCAGAGTGTGCAAGCAGCAGCGCTACGTTTCGGTCCAGAGATAGTTTTTACCATAGGGTACCTGTACACCAAATTTCAAGTTTGTAACCCAAGCGGTTTAGAAACGTGCCACCCCTGTTAACGACGACGGACGACGACGACGACGGACGACGACGACGACGACGGACGACGACGGACGACGGACGACACACTATGAGAGAAGCTCACCTCACAGAGGTGAGCTAATAAAGGGGAACGTCGTCTCCAAATTTTACAAATTTTCGACCCCAACCGGGGTTTTCCTAAGGCACTTTCTAGTAGAGATCCCAGAAGTGAATATGGAATGAGTGGATTCCGTTAACTTAAGGTGAAGGGATAAAAAATAATGCACGCATAAAATTGAAAAAATCGATATCTTTTCTATGACCTAAAATAATCTATTACACCAAGTTTATTACTTAAGTATAAGCCCTGTGCCGTATATTCTGGTATAAAATTGTGAATTTGGGTTTGCAGTAACGTTATTAATTACCTTTTAATTAGACCCCAAAATTCCATCTTCGGGGCGAAATTCTGAATCTTGGCTACCGACTGTGCTGTTCCGCATTACACCTTTACATAAAGACAAGCAGTCTTCAGGTGCCTACAGGGAGTTTTCTCGAAACGAAAATCATTTCAGTTACCCGTTATCAATTAATTAAGGTATAAAACTTCCCTGATTCACATTTTCTGGAATACATGAAGATTTCACTCGGATATCACCAACCTATAGGCACCTGGAGGACTAAGTTTACTATTAGTTACTTGATAAAATCATTAACCAATTAAGTGCAAAACAAAACCGAAAATCGAAGGAAAAGCGGGCACTTCCGCCCGAATCGATCAATAAGCTATTGTTATGGGCTGCCGCACAATAAGTTTTGTTCTGAGACCGCTGCTAGGCCTGTGCCGATCTGTTAGTCATCCCTTCACCTTAAAGCTGACAGGTCAGATATAAGCAGTACTTCCACCTATCGAAAACCCGGGTGAAACCCGGGGTTCTTGCGCTTACACCAATTTTTTGCCGTGTCTAATAGACCCGTGTTTAAAACCCCCCTGTGTATTAGACACGGCGAGCTCGCCAGCATGCAATTGTAATGTATTGAAAATAGGTGTAAGCGGGAGCCGGGTTTTTTTCAAGCCCGGGGAAGGCACGGGTCTAAAAAACCCGGGGATTTTGGATTGCACATGTACATACAGCGTGACTTCCACTTGTTGATGGTCAGGACGCAAATAAGGTGCTGCCACCTACATGCTTGGGTACTCTATCATGTTTTGAGTCCCACTAAAACATGGCAGGTGTCCCAGGTTATTTTATGTAGTGCCCGCGCTGTGGCGCGGGCATTTTTTTAAAACGTGAGAGGCCCTGGTTTTATGCATGCAGTTCAGCTTTAAGTCATAAGTCATAAGTCATAAGTCATAAGTCATAAGTATCACACTTATTCTATGGCCCCTGGTGTCTGAGAAAGTATTATCCGAAGTGGTGTGACGTCAGGTGCACGTGATTGCCTATAACCTATCATTCAGTTGGTTCTGGAAATCGGCGAGTGGGAAGGAAACACAGTGGTCCAGATGCGCTGTTAGCAGTAATATTATTACTAATTCCCTCATGGGGGGGGGGGGGGGGGGGGNGGGGGAGGAGGCCCAAATTGACCCACCCACCCACCCCACAGTGGCAGCCGTGGTGCGTGTCATGTGAGTGTTCTCGTGCCGAGCAATCCATTCCCCATCCTTAATGGGACGAACACGCACATGATGTCGCACCGCTTTGGATACTTCGTGAATTGGCCCTTTGTCGTCTAAGAAATTCGTTCAATTTTGCTTCAAGCTGATTACGTAATCACATTGGATTGCTTCAAATCACACTTTACTAATAGCTGTTCATTTATATACAGTTGAATGGTAATCGAACTCTCGGAGAGAACATTGCTGACGCTGGGGGTTTACGAATTGCGTTCAAAGCTTACGAGAATTGGCGGAAACTGCACGGTAGTGAGCCCATGCTGGTAGGAATGCCGAAATCTATGACATGGCAGAAGCTGTTCTTTTTGAGTGCAGTGCGGGTATGCAGTCTTCTTTTCCACGAAATGGCGTCCTTTCATGGCGGCTAATTGCTTCTGTGATAAGAATAAACAGGAAGTCAACTTCCAGAATTTAGCAAATTTTCGACCCCAAGCGGGGTATTCTTCAGGCTGGCACTTTTCCACACTAGATTTCAGATTTCTCTGACATCTAGTGTGGAAAAGTGCCAGCCTGATTTCAGATTTCTCTAGTGTGGAAAAGTGCTAAATTTGCTAAATTCTGGAAGTCGACTTCCTCTTTATTATTATATACGTTGTGTTGACTTTTGTGCGTCTTCTCTCTTTGGCTTCTGTGATAAAGATTCTAAACAAAATCGCTGACAAAACACGTGGTAGGCTCTGTAAAAGTTTCAGACTGAATCAGCATGCGCATTCATTGTGGAAGGAAACATGCTGGCATTTCCACAGCATCCGGAATGATCTCTATTTGCGAACTGGTCTTTATCCTGGAGAATTCCTCAAGAAAGTTGAATTATTCGTTCATAATGATAAATGATAACTGATTTTTGTTATTACTCTATCATTACTCATGACTTCCTGTATTATACAGCCATTCTGCTCATTGGTGACGGGAAAAGGAATGGAGCGTTCTCTCAAAGGTGTGCACACTCCGCCGATAGCAAGGTGAGTCTGCATGGGTGAATATTGGCATGTGATTAAGTTAGTGTGGCACAAAGAGTCGCTGTGTTGCACAATAGCTTTATGTCGCAAAATGTTTTTTTCAAACGTCGTGTCATATTTCAAATTTATACAACTCTACTGGGTGGCCGCAAAAAAGCGCAACATGGGGAGCCCAATTTTGGTCTGGAGACCAGGTTGTATGATGTCCATTTCAAACCCAGTAATAACCTGATAACAAGTAGGTCAGGGTAGGATTAGTCATAAAATAGGCCTGTGCCTTCCAAGAGACCGAGTCTCCTTTTCAAACTTTTACCAAACCTATTTTCGATGATGCAATGAATGACAACTGCCCTGTAAAGCCGGTGACAGACTGGCGAGTACGCCGCGCGTCCTGCACGCGTTCCACCAATCAGATTCTTCGGTAGGTCTTTCGGTCCGTGTTACCACCTCCCTGATTGGTTGAACGCTTCCCGACGCGTTGCTTACGCGCCAGTCTGTCACCGCCTTTAGGTAAATACTGTGGTAGCCCTATTTTGTCCGGCGGCATGTCCGATGATAACGCATGCCAGGCGAGAAGACAACAATAATTGTGCAGTTGACCACAATAATGACATGCATTCACAGATAAAATGTTCATTGATTCATAACAGTTTTTACTCCTCGGCCCGCGGGAGGCCCGAGGGGTACTGTCGTCCCCAGCGGCGTCCGTCCGTCGGTCCGTCGGTCCATTGACGACGTTACCACTCTAGCACGTTCAAATTAAATCTGATTTTCCTGATCAAGTTTTTGGCTTAAATGTATATATGTGGGTTCTCCACGAACCTATCGATTTTCGGCCGAATCGGACTTTCCATTTGCCCACCAGGGGCGCTTTGCAAAAAACAACATTACCACTCTGGCACGTTCAAATTAAATCAAACCTTTCTCATTTTTGGTGCAAAGGTGTATGTGTGGATCGTTCACAAACCTATCGATTTTCATCACATATCACACATGCGACGTTCAATGAACACACAATTCAATTTACACCCACAGCCGAGGGGTCTTAAGTGCGAATAGCACGGTATTTTTGAATTTGAAATAGGCATGTGTCAGGCCAGTGCCTGCATTCCATTTTTAGCTCACTCGTGAGCTTTTACCGTCCTGCGGTGTCCGTCGTCCGTCGTCGGTTAGCAGGGCACGTTTCGTAACCGCTGGAGCTATTGATCTGAAACTTGGTACATATATACCCCTAGGTCAGATGACCTATGACACCAAGTTTCGGTCAGATTCGATTCTTGGCTTGGCCTCCAGGTGGCCAAAACCAAAAACACAAAAAGTGCAATAACTCCTGAACTAATGACTGGATCGTCTCCAAATTTTTATCATAGGTGTATCTAATTAGGATACATAACATATATAACGGGTTTTTGATTTGACCTACTTTCCNGTTCAAATTAAATCTGATTTTCCTGATCAAGTTTTTGGCTTAAATGTATATATGTGGGTCCTCCACGAACCTATCGATTTTCGGCCGAATCCGACTTTCCATTTGCCCACCAGGGGCGCTTTGCAAAAACAACATTACCACTCTGGCACGTTCAAATTAAATCAAACCTTTCTCATTTTTGGTGCAAAGGTGTATGTGTGGATCACAAACCTATCGATTTTCATCACATATCACACATGCGACGTTCAATGAACACACAATTCAATTTACACCCACAGCCCAGGGGTCTTAAAGCGGACCCGAAACCCCAAATAAATACTTTTTCGGAGTCACAACAGCACCATGTTCAAATTAACACGGCCTTTCTGATATGACATGCACGTATGTAGAAGATATCAGGTTAAACTACATTCATTGCTCCTTCGGGGAAGTTCGTTTTTTCATCGCGTAACGTCGTGAAAACTGGGAATCCCCGAATCGAGTGACGTCACACGTACTTTTTCCAGTAGCGTTGTTCTTTTCTTTGTTGACGTTCGCCAGCTGATTGGCACTCCGCACTCTGCGATCGGCATCAATGTCCACACGTGTTTTCCTCGATTTTTTATTGAGTCGTGGTTTATTGTGCAGTGAGCGGGTGCAAGAGCCACTCGGGAATCAGAGCAATACGTTTCTTCAGTTTTCCTAATAATAAAAGGCGCAAAAGTCTATGAATAGGCCTACGGCGATGCCGTGGTAGGGAAGCAAAAAATGCCGACGGCAGGCGAGGCCTATCGCGCATCGGCCGCTCTCCCGTCCCGAATTTAATATTTATTGGTTGAATCCATTTCGAAAACTCACACCGATATTATTTTAACATGTACAGTTCACCATATTGCATCATTGCCCCCCCCCCCCATAAAGCCCAATAATTGAGAATAAGTACCACAAAATCGCATTTTCGAGTCGCCGCAGGCCGCTGCGCGCTACTGACGGCTGTAGGCCTATGGCAGCACGCTGTGCATCTCGTAGTGTAAATTTCACTGACCGAGCAGTGCTGAGCTGAGGTGGATCCGTCGATGTCGGAGACTATGCACGAAAAAGGAAGATAGTAGGCCTACTCGACAGTGACGAAACTATGAAGGGATTAAGGGCGGAGCTAGCTTTTTATGGCCAAGGGGGGCAAAATTAATTGAGTCTGGAGGGCGAAGGGTTCGCAGACATCTGGGGGGATGGGGGTCCTCTCCGATGCATTTTCCCCAACATTCAGGTCCTGATCAATTTCCCCCACAAAAGGCACCCATTGTATAGGACCTGACTAGGCCTACTGTGTGCTGGCCTCTGTCGCAGTTATGATCCCCATTGATAATGCAGCCAGGTCTGCCCTTCCTTGATCTTCTTTCACGATCACAAGGCCAAGGGCCTACCTCTTCTTTTTTGGCATTGACTGAAACCTTTGCAGAATGTGAGGATGCCATTGCCATGATTGCCAGTGGTCTGGAAGCTGATGAAGCACTGCACATTGAGCAGTATTCTATCCAAAAGCAAGAGGTGGAGGACAGTCGCCAAGGAAAGGAAAGTAGGCCTAGATGTGACATTATGGCATGCTGAGCATAACGAAATCATGGCCAATTGTGTCACTGTCTGAGTGGCGACTTGTGACATTAGAAGGAAAGAGAACACGATCCTCTGAGGAACCAAATAAAGTCAGATATACGATATACTATTTATTGAACTCCACCGTACTTACACTACAAAGAGAAGTCTAGGTTTTTTTCAGGTCCGCACTCATTTGAAACCCGGGTTTCTCCACCAGAGCACTTAGGCCTACACTACAAATACGAAACCCAGCAATCACAGGTGAATTGGAGGTCACATCCACTGGTCTCTCAATGTAAGAACACATGTAATTGCACTTACACCTGAAGTAGAAGCCCGGGCCAAGTGCGGACTTCATCTAGACCCACTCATGACATCTGGGTTTAGGAAGTCCGCACTTTGCAGACCCGGGCTTCATTAAGCCCACCTATTTTGTAGTGTAAGCAGGAGAAGTCCGGACTTCGTTTGTAGTGTAAGTACGGCGATATAGGAGATTCATAATCAACTGCCGGTACTAGGATGTAGAGTCATGAACATAGTTTATCTACGCCTGATACTTTGAATATTTCAAATACTTCTGGGCCAATTTTAACACTCAGTCATTTGTTCCACACGAATGTACATCTTGTTGCATTTCTGCATCAAAATTTTCGAAATACCGGTGTCGTAATTATTATTATTATTTAAGGATCATGGAGTTTGTTTCATCAAAATCTGTTGAGGGGTTGCTGAGATATTTGAGATTATCAAAATTCGATAATTTGAGACTTTTCAATTTTTCAAAAAATTTTGATACCCACAGACAGAGTATAATGAAGTTTTGGAACGCTTAGCCGAAACTGGTTAGAAGTTAAGCGTGTTTTTCAAAATATCAAGATTTTGGTTCTTTGAAAAATATGAAACATTTCTCCAGAATTTTGTAAATCCATATTCTGAGGTTACCTGTAGCTTTATCTAATGATATCAAATTTTCCTACAAACAGGAAAATCTCAAATTATCAAAATTTTGATAATCTCAAATATCTCAGCAACCACTCAACAGACTTTGATGAAACAAAGCCCAAAATCCTAAGAGAGTTCTATTCTATCACAACTGCATCAAAAATTACAAAAATATTACATAGTAAAAAGTTTGACTTTTTGGTGTTTTTTCTAACTACATTTATTACATATACAGTATTTTCAAAATTATGATGCAGAAATATGACTAACAAGATATATTTTCATGTGGAAAAAAACTGTTAAAATTGGCCCACAAGACAGTACATGTATTTGAAATATCCAAAGTATCAGGTGTAGATAAAGTAAAGTCCATGACTGTACATGTCGGTATAAAAATGACAAGAGTTGCCTTACAAAATACAACCAAGAGATAACAGTTACCAGTATCGTTAAAAACAAAAAATGAATTGAAAATCAAATTACAAATCTAAAAAAACCACATCAGTAATATCCCAGAGAGGAGTTAAGAAGAAATAATTATCAGACATTTTATACAAAGTCATACATAAGTAACTAACGACCTTGAGCCAAGCTGTAAGTTAGTGTCTCAGTCCAGTATCTCTGAATCTAAACGGTGGCATGGTCCAGGAGCTGCTCAAAATTTGCTTCCCTGAAAGTTGTGCAAGTCTTTATAAATGTAGTGTCTTATTTTGACAAATTAAAGATTATACTTTATGAAATGTCCGAAAATTGCTGTACAGTCTTCTACCATGTCTACTGGACCTTCTTTCTAGATAGATGTATTCGTACATGTACATGGACTTCTCCAAAACCCACTGGTCAAGGCAATTACCACGAAAACAGCACATGGATTCACACACAGTCGTTTGGGCAGAACACAGCAACACCTTGAAAAAAGGACCAAATAAGACCATAATACCATCAAGGCCTAAAATTGCAAAATATCAATGGCCTTCGCCTGTTGTAAACAGTTGTTTAGGCCTAGCCCTAGGCTAGACTTACCTTGGCCCTTGCTTTTCTTGAGTCTAGGTTCTACTAGGACTAGGCATGACTCTGTAGTCTGACTGTCTGGGCTAGGCCTGCCTGGGTCTCTATCTAGGTAGCTATAGGCATAGGCTTAGGCTTGGCCTAACGTTCGCGTTAAGACTCTTTCGAGGAAAATGGTGGTGCCCGGTTTAGGCTATTAGCATTTTTTTCGGGCCTAATTTCTCTCAAATCACACTTCGGTTTCTGGATCTAGGCCTACGGGCCTAGCCGAAATGCACATTTCACTTTTTATGAAAACAGCAGTGTCATCATGGTCATGGTGTGTGTAGGCCTACCAAACAATTCAATTGGATTTAGCCTAATAAATTCAATTAATTTGGGACTGAGACAATTCAATTCAATTATTTTGGAGATGGAACTTCGCCAAAAGTAGGCAGGCCCTACACTTTACAGTCGATTTTGCGAGTCGTCATGAACGGACAGGGCTGGCATGCTGCCATGCACGTATGTCATGTGTGTAGGCTAGGCCTACCTATTTTGTGTGTGTTTGCAAGACATGAAGACTCGGAGCTCTCGCGTTCATCATCTTCAGCAAAGCAGATTCACTCTCGCCTCACTCTCTTCAGAACTGTCAGATCGATCTTCATGCACTACATCCTTTGTGGGCTCGAACATGTAGGGCTCAACACTCAACTCTCCAAAACACCGGCTCAAATCATCACTATTCTCAGAGTCACTCGACGAGTAAGCTGTCGCCCAATGTCATGAATGTCGCCATTGCTGGTTACTGCGCTTTGGCTGATCTTCGCTCCAGCACCGAAAAAGCACGTGTGGCGTCACAAGCTAGCCCTAGCGGCCGAAATTATAATTACGTATGAAAAGCGGCGGGAAAAATGGGCGGTCGCCCAGCTGCGATAAAACAACGTTATATCTTCGGAGTAACGCGGAAAAAATTGAAATTAGTGACGTTTTTGATGTTTTTATATCAACTTGATTTATTCCAATAGGTTTAATGCGAATTAGCATCGATAGATCCATCCTCTCAATGTAAAGCTATGAAGTTTTCACGTCCATTGGAACTTCGTTGATGAAAATATAGCCTGTTAATGCAAAAAATCAGAAAACGAACTCTGCGATATTCATGATATTTGTGTCAAACAAGCTCCAACATCTCTGCAACCAAACACAAGATTTTGACTACAAAAGCACCAGAGGATAATTGGTCGGATGATTAAAGACTAGTAAATGCTTACTTGAATTATGCAGTAGAAATGCACTATGCTATGCTGTAGAAATCTGAAGTAAAAGCATTTGCTAGCTATTACATGTACTCATATCACCCATTGTGTGCCCAGGACTGTACATGTAGTACCAAATAAGAAATGGAGAGCACAAGTCGTAAGGTTTGTTAAGTTGGCTCCCACTTCCCAGTTCCCTATTGATTTACCTGTGAATAAGGAAATGGTAGACAGTACTGCCTATCTACCGTTTCCTTATTAAAAACTACCCGTGAATAAGGAAATGGTAGACAGTACTGCCTATCTACCGTTTCCTTATTGAGAAAACTCAGTGTCAACCATCAACCGGTTCATCTACCAGTTCCCTATTCGTCTACTTATTCAAATATACCATTCTAAGGCCATCTACCGGTTCATCTACCAGTTCCCTATTCGTCTACTTATTCAAATAAGGCCATCTACCGGTTCATCTACCAGTTCCCTATTCGTCTACTTATTCAAATATAGCATTCTAAGGCCATCTACCAGTTCATCTACCGGTTCCCTATTCGTCTACTTATTCAAATAAGGCCATCTACCGGTTCATCTACCAGTTCCCTATTCGTCTACTTATTCAAATATAGCATTCTAAGGCCATCTACCGGTTCATCTACCAGTTCCCATTCGTATACCAGTTCCCTATTCATCTACTTATTCAAATAAGGCTATCTACCGGTATAACGTGTATTTCTGCTACTCGTGAAATACTGCTGCTATGTACTCACAGCGCATGCGGGTACCTAGGGTGGCTCGTTATAGCGCATTGAAAACTAGGCAAACCCGCGATATTCGGTCATATAATGGATCCATGCCTCGTTTCAAGTCTACTGCGCCAAAAATCACCCCTAAATCATCAAATAAACTAAAAACAATGAGGCTCAGTTTTACTGGACAGCGATCTACGAAAGGTGATAACAGCAATAAAAGGTGAATCTGTTTTCCTGTTCGACGTTGTTGATGACACTTCAATATCAATCACATTATAGGCCTAACTGCTGATCACCCGAGCAGCAGTTTTTCATGACCTGTCCGTTTTTTCCTCCTGCCACGTGAAATTCTGCTGCCATATTCATAAAGGGTGTTTAGCCTCATCAGCGTACAAATTCTGCATTACACAGGTTAAAGGCCTATAAAAGTATTGTCTGATGTCTGTATGGTGCTTCACCAAAGGGGTTTATCCGCAGGATAATCACACGCGTACAACTTTCCTGCGTCTAAGCCCAAGAGCACAAAGGAAAAGTTAAACGATCAGGCAGGCTTGTCTTAGAATTTGTCCAACACTTTCTTTTGTCCTCGCACACTGAGACGCAGGAAAGTTAGACGCGTGTGATCATCTTGTGGGTAAATGCCAGAGATCAGGCAGCATACAGAAAGCAGAACAATAGTTTTCTAGGAGCCGTATTCTAGAAGCTTTCTTTGCTCTAAGGTTTACCTTTAGCTATTGTTTGGAGGGCAGAATACAAAAGCTTAAAGTGGACCTAAGAGTTAAGGAGTCTTCTAGAATACGGGCCCAGGCCTTTAACCTGTGTAATGCAGAATTTGTACGCTGATTAGGCTAAACACCCTTTATGAATATGGCCCAATGCGTTTTACTGGACAGCGATCTACGAAAGGTGATAACAGCAATAAAAGGTGACACCAATCCCAGGTGGCCTCGATGGACGAGTGGTTAGCGCGGCGGATCTTCTTTTTCATGGCACACAGCTTCCGCTGCAGTTGGCAGGTTCGAATCCCGAAAGACATTATATTTTTTAATTTTTTTTTCTATTCATTTATTTTTTGGAAATCAATTTATCTTAGTTACAACTGTTCACTGATTTCAAACACTTGATTTGAACAAGTTATTACCCAGGCAGCAGATTTTCACACGGCACTATATCAAACATACAGAAGCCAATGCATTCTGTTTGCTGAGGATCTACTTAATGACACAAAGACCGCCTTTCTAACGTTTGCTGA
>NMRB01001610.1:125101-152014 GCA_002633025.1 Notospermus geniculatus | reverse complement strand
TGACCAATTTTCAGAAGCGTAGGAGCAACGGTTATCGAGATATGGACGTTTAAAGATTGACAACCTGACGAAAACGTAGGCAGAATGCGACCATTTCCTCACAACTTGCATCTTCGGCTCTGATCTGTTTCTCTCACAGACATTTTAGAACAAGCAGACCTGCATGAGGTCGTGGCCCATTTAGTTGCCTCCAGAATGAGTGCCTTGTCACCAGTTTTGGTTGAAAATTGTGGGAGCTAGGCGCATTTTTGTAGAGACATCAGAAATTCATGTTACGAAATGTACATTTTTCAACTTCATCCAGGTGTAAAGGGAAAGAATGTCCCCAGGAAAAACTGTCCCAGGAACAAAAGATCCTATTGTTACATTCTAATCTCCGACAATTGGCTTGTATACGCATGCCGCTTATTCCATCATTCAACAACAGAAGTGGACACTTTTTACAGGGGGACACTAAAAACCTTTACACCGGCCCCAAAGGGTTAAGACCACTTAAATCATACTTCCGTCACCTGGTGGCGCTGATGACTCTTCTTTCTTTGTTTATTTTAGCTCCGCGCGCAGAACCGGATTCGAGACAAGTTTGTTGACTGTGTTCGTTGTTCTACGAGGAAATTTAGCGTCTCCAACTAGGCCTACCCGTCGGTCCGATACTGCAGCGAAATCGTACAGTAGGTACATGTAACACATGCGGGCCTCAATAATAGTGGGGTTTCTTAAGTCTGACGAAATACGAAGTACGAAATACGAAATTGGACTTCATTTCCATGACGTAATGTATTTCAGGAGATTGTTGGTATCACAAATATCGCCTGCTGGAAGAGCGTCTTTTAGCGTATGACGTTAGACCGATAGAGAAACTTTCAAATTTATCTTTCGCATGCACTTCGTAGATACGAAGTGGAAATTTAAAAATTCAAGGTGCATCAAAACTCTATCGGTCTTACATGATATACTAAAAGACGCACTGGCAGCAGGGCATTTGTGGTACAAACCATCTCCAGAAATACATTAGGTCCTGCAAATGAAGTTGAATTTCGTATTTCGTACTTCGTTTTTCGGCAGATTTGCGAAACCTCCAGGGTTTCCGCCAGGATTGTCAAGGGAAAAAAAGTTTGTTTCAAATTTTTTGGGCTAAAAATGGCCTCCAGAGTCATTTTTTACACTCCAAAATGCAAAAGTCTTTCTTCTGCATGAAAATTGCATTTGAAATGTAACAAATTGAAGAAAAACACTACTGAAGTGAAAATAGTGATATTTGAAAAAGGTTAGTCTGCAAACTTGAGGGGGGATATCCCCTCCTTGAAATTTTTGAGGTGGGGATCATCCCCCCCCCCCCCCTGGCGGAAACACTGACCTCCCTATTATGAGGGTATTGGCGAGACTCCCTGTATACTCAGAGAGCACTACATTAAAGAAACACGACACCAACGCTGGCGGTAAGCCACAGGCAGTTCAGAAGCCGGCAATACACGATCAATATTATTGCACAATATTTCCAAATAGGGGCATGTGCTTCTTGCATGATGAGTGAAAGAAAGATTGGCAATAATATCGCCCATTTTAGTCCTCATATTGGGCCGATTTTTTTAACGATAGTTAAGGTAAACCTCGGTTTAACCATCGGTCTTTCTGACAAACCGTGAATTAACCAAAGTAAACCTTTTGACTTTTAGAATGTTTGGCTATCAACGATTCATAAAATCGAAAAATTCACTTCGATTAACAAACAGTTTGTCAACTGAGGGTTAATGAAAGCCGATGGTTATCTTAGCCATCGTTTAAAAAATCGGCCCATTGTGCAATAATATTGAACGTGTATGGGCGGCTTATGGCTACTCTCTGTCGATCATCCTTTGATTCGGTTCAGGGTGAACATGAACACCAGCGTTTGGCGTTACAATTAACATTTGAATTGTGATGGAATTGCCAAATGATAACGGTCCAATCACAGTCAGCCGCCAAATGACGTCACTGACCACTTGTTCAAGTCAGATCGGGATATACAATATAGACCTACATGCGTGAATTATGCATTGTATTAGAAATGCATGGGTCTACTCAACCCACAGCTAATTAATCTGACGTACCTTTCTCTGAAACATCTTAGCTCGCGGATACTTCACAGCTTCCTGCCTCTCCATGCATGTCGCCCGCTTGTCGCTCATCTGACAGACAATACTGCCATGTTTCGGAATCGTGGCGAACGTCGTACATTGTACGATCTTAAGACACAAAACCGAGCATGAAATGAGTGACTTTTCTCCACCATGACCCAATGAATATGACGGAAAACTCCAACGTGTCATGATAATTTGGTAAATAGCTTTATTTTTAATGATTTTCATTTCCACAGCCGACAGGTAGTAGGTAGTACTAGTGGAAGAGTGTTCGGTGACGGCGTAAGAGGCATCGAGTTTGATACAGGGTGGTTAATTCGTAGCCCTTGGGCCACTAATGTCCGTGACAAATTCTGGCGACCCGGGGCCGTATGCATAAGACATCTTAAGTGTAAAATTGTCCTTATCTTTTGTTTGGAACAATAGTTTAAGGGAAATTTTACATTTAAGATGTTTTGTGCATACGGCCCACGATCAGTGAAGCCACAGCGACAATCTCGCGACGTAAAGAAGGAAAGTGAAATCTTGCGTGACGCGAGTATTCGGATGTGAGCGCACGTACTGCGCCGACCAGAGAATCGTGAAAAATGAAAAACAATAATGAGGAGTTGAACAGTCTTGACTTGATGATAAATTGATGTTTATAGCAGGATCTTGTGTCCACATGATATGAGTAAAGACAACACGGAAGCCGAGGTAAAAATACAAGGAGAATGTGGTTTTTGAGAAGAGACTGATTGCAGACAAAGCAGATGTAATTAGTCAATACTCTATTTATTCGTGTGAAATGGAAGTGGTGAGGTTGAATTAATCGATCAATCGATGACATGTCTTACTCATGTTATAGTTCCATGTTGTTTTAATGAGTCTTTAGTTATTTTAGTTCCCTGTGTTACGTCTCAATGAGTTTTAGTTATTTTATTATGGTATTGTGTTGTAGTTTGGTGGGGAGTCGTGGGATGGCGCTGTGGTCGTCCATGTGCCGCCCCTCCCAATAGTGTAATTTTGTGAAGTCATTCCACGCCTTGCTTCTGAACTGACAAGATTGTATTTTAACTCCGTCGTCCAAATTATATTATGTTCTTTTGATTTTGTAGGTAAGTTCAATTTGATTCCACGCCTTGCTTCTGAACTGACAACATTGTATTTTAACTCCGTCGTCCAAATTATATTATGTTCTTTTGATTTTGTAGGTAAGTTCAATTTTTGATTTTGTAGTGTCCGACTCCGTTCTTTGCATCCGGCCAACGCCCAGTTCCGAGTTCGTCAACAAATGGTGCTACTGCGCTGTAACATAGGGATCAGCCCATCCTCATCAATAACGTTTGTTCCAAATAGTCGCAAGAAAAAGAAAACGTCAGAGCCAGATACAGGAAAGCCGACGTTATATAGGCGAGTTGAAATCAAGACAGTAGACGACGAGAGAGACAGCAAAAGAGGAAACAGAGACGGCAAAGGAGGAGACAGAGACGGCGGAAGAGGAGACAGTAGCGGCAGCCCCGACAGAGGAGGAGAAGACGGGGATACATGTAGCAGCCCCAGAACACCAGCCCGAGAGAACAGACCCAGAAGACCAGACAAGACCAGCAGAAGAAGCATCCCCCACAGAGACAATAGCAACGAAATAATAAGTAACCAGAAGATCATTATCGAGATGTTGACCACAAACCAGCAGTTACTGATATTGTAAATATTACGTAATACATACTCGTCAGGCTCTATTTTTTTAGGTCAGTACCAACACCCCGGAATACCTCTGGGCAAAAAAGTCACATAAACCAGCCCTTCATACTCATCCTGGGTCAAAGAAGTAATCCAGCTGAAACGTTCCTCATTCTCGAGGAGAATGCAGTAGAACAGCCGTCACTGCTGCATGCAGTGGACGTTTGCTTCAAAACGTTCTATATCATGGATCTCGAATATCCCCAAGCCTGTTACTCAGTGTGGGAGTTCTTTGAGGGTATCGTGTATGAGATGAAACGAAGTAAGAATTTATCAAACCAGATAAAAATCCTGCGTGGCTACTTTAACTTCCGAAAGTAGAACGCTTTTTGTGAACAACAGGTAAGCTAACCTGTGCGACGAGATGTGTAATGAGATACCAGCTAAAGTAATCTGCACACGGTGCTGACCAGGTACGATATACATAAAACATCTGAAGTGAACATTTTCCCTTAATCTTTTGTTTGGTACAGTAGATTAAGCGAAATGATTCACTTAAGATGTTTTATGCATATCGGCCCTGGTCAGCACAAGATGCATATTAATTCTGCTGGTACCTCATTGGAATTTGACATCATGTGTAGTTAGACTGCGTGGTAATGTTGAATTACATGATGGAAGAGCTGTCACAACTGATAATGCAGTTTTGAAAAAGTTTGATTCTCGCTCACTCTTTCCAGTGTTGTCGAAGTTGACAGGCTTGGGCACCGACGGTGCCTCAGTAATGGTAGGGAGAAAGGGAGGTGTAGGGAAGTCCTTGAATGATATATGCTCCCCATGTTTGCAGCAGATACATTGTGTCTGTCACGGGATAAATTTGGCTTCTTCAGGAGCAATGAAAGCAGGCCAATTTCTTATTGGGTTTTTCTCTACACAGGGTGTTTCAAAAAAAGGTAATCCAAATTTAAGGGGTTAATACGACCAAACTACATGTACATACGCAAGGTTCTGGGGCACGGAGTATCATGGTTGTGATATGCGAGGCCTGATCACATATCCATCCGCGGCGGCAAAAATCAAAATGGCGGATGCCGATCAATGACAGTGTCGATATTGCGTAGAAATTCGGCACTGTGTACAGTTTGCGTCACGTCAGTGTTGGCGAGGCTAGCGCCCATGCTTTTTCCGGCCATGTCGATTTAGAGGAATCAGAGGAATCGGAGGAATCAGAGGAAAATTCAGTCGACAGCCCATCAGTCACACACAAAAATTCAGTCGACAGCCCATCAGTCACACACAATCACATGACTATCATGTACTAAATATATAAACACAGCCACGTGGTGTGTAAACGTCATAACAGCTTTAATGGAGCTTGCAGTTCGGCCCTTTTCTCCTAAACTGCTGTCTTTCGGCCCTCAAGTCATTTTAACTGTCTCATCACCAAGTTCGATGATAATGAGTTTATTATAACAACTCAATAGCCAAGGAAATGTTATGAATTAACTATTCTGATAATTTTATATTTTATCTTATGGTGATTTTCTGGATTTTCCACCCCGATTCCTCCGATTCCTCTAAATCGACATGGCCGCTTTTTCCTGTACATGGACGACGTCATTGACGTCCCAAGTGGGTTTTGTAAACCTTTCAAGTCAAGCTTTTAGGATTCCAAAACGAGTATTCCGTTAAGCAGTTATAGATTCCCAAGTACGGTAATTATGACCGTAGAGCTGATTTGACGACTGTGAAAGACAAACTGATAGAGCTCATCACCAGTCATTCTGCCTCAGGAGACACAAGAAACCTTGGGGAACCGGCAGAACTTAAGAAGACCTCAGAGTTGTACAAGACGTTCTGCGCAAGATACCCAAAAGTAATGCTGTACCAATACCCCCATCCTTAAAGGACCACTGTATTGCATCTTTTTGTCGACAGCCGGCGCCACCGGCACCATGCTCCAATACTGTAGTTAAGCCTTTCGCCCCAGTGTTGGAGAATGTATGATTACAGTCTCGGTCACCCAGCCGCTGGGGATCGAACAAGTTTGTGTAGCAGTACTGCGGAACGAAACGGCTGGCTGCGCGAGACTAGTTGCATGCGGTAGTTTACCAAGTCGTTAATAGAGGTCCCCCCTTAACGCGGGTAGGTGTAACGCAGGATTGGGAAGCAATACTGTGGTCCTTTAAAAGATAAGCCAGACCAAACCGTATCTTTTACGTTGACATTCAGATGCCAGGTAGAAGTCAAACGTTTCTTGAAGGCTACCACATTTTATTGCTTATTTGACCAAGAGAACGTGAAATAACTCTTCTTGTTGTCACCGGTGATGCAAGTGGCCGCAGGTCTTTCATTAGTTTTTGATGTGAAATATTGTTGGGAGATCGGAGTCAATTAAAAGAATATTCCTTTCTGTCAATGATGCTGGCCAGTATCAAGGCAATTAGAGTTGTATTACTTGAAACATAGGACATTCATGAACCAGGCTATTTGCAAAATGCACGTGAAGATAATGATTTTGCCTACCGTCGTTGCATCTTTTCATTTTATAAGAAACTGGTAAACAAATGGTATATGTAGGAAAAGTCAAGTAAAAATATTCATGTGCACTATACAGGATTTATTTTTTATTTCAGTTTCTGGAGCTCCTGAGTTCAACACCACAATTTGCGGCATTTTTGAAAGCAAGCAAGGAGAAGATTACTGCTGATGAATTGATTGTTGTTCTAGAGCCCGTCTATTCAGTTGTTGGAAGTAACAAGCGAAACCTAAAAGAACAGTGTCATGCCAAATTTAAGAAATTTCTATTCAAAATAGAAGGTATGTGGGTGCCCTCACACCACAGGGGGTGTTGCCAAACGTAACGTAAACCTGAAAAGGATGACCATTTTTGCCGAGCAGCTGTGTGTGACATTCATTATTTTTAATCATTACAGTGTGAGAACAAAGTTTGCTGATGATACCATGATTGCATTCCTCTTACTATGTATTATCTACTGGGGTAAATGTCATTCTGAGTACAGCATAGTGGTCCCAAGGGTACTCTTGTGCATAATGATTCTCTTTATGCATAAAATAAAATACTCTGGTGATATTCTCGAGTTTAAGAAATTGCCCTCTTAACAGTAACTGTAACACAGTCGCTAATGGTATTCTGATGTACGTTTGCAGTACCGGTATAAAAATGACATTACAAAGTGACATATAAGAGTGACATTTTGACATTACTGGTCGACCGGTAATATTTTAACATAACTTGTTCAAAATTTTGGCTGATCAGATGACTATACATCGATCTAACTAGAGTAGCAAGCACTTTTTTACCCTCCTTGCTTCCAATCATCAAGTGATTTATTTCTCTTCATTCAGACTATAACCTTGACATCGAGTATATGTGGGAAGTGGACGATCAGAATGATGACTCTCACATGATGGAAGAAATCGAGCAAGTGAAGAAATTCCCCAAGAAAATTGAGTGTGGCCATGTGCTGGCATTTACCACGGGGGCCAGCAAAATTCCTACTGCGGGATTCCATCAATGTATCCGATCTCTGTCAACGTATCTTGATCTCTATCAATGTACCATTCATGTACCAAAAGAAGCACCTGTACATCGGGAACCATACGAAATTTACAATGTCATCTTTTTATTAGATGAGGAGCCTGCTTCAGGCCTAACATCCCCATCAAAGAGGAGCTTCTCCTCATTATCAATGTCTAAATCTAAATCCGCCATCCTTCAATAAGTAGTCCAAGAATCTTAACAAAATGAGCGTATCCAACTGAATCACTAAATATAGAAACACATATATGCAGCACAGAATAACTTAATAAGGCCAGAGAAATTGTCTTGAGTCTGAAGAGGACGGAAGCCAGATGCACACTGAGGACCAGCTAGTATGTGTTATCTCATGGGATACCGGAGTGACCTAGATTGTCTGATGAGATAGAATCTTCAGGTTCTTGAAGAGAAAGTGCAGAAGTTGCTCACTCACGCAGGGAACTTCAGAAAGGATCCAATTACTTCTGCACTTTCTGCGCCCCAAGATTTGAAGGACTATGTTTTGAAAGAACTCTCCCTGGCACAGGTTTGCCTAGATGAAGAAAATAGCCATAGCACAATGGACCTTTTGGTCATGCTCCGTCATAACATACACGGCCGAATAACACGACTTCTTTCGACACTCCAAACAGTCAAGAAGGCCCTCAGACATTGGCACAAAGAGAACAAAACTATCAAAAGTAACAAAAAGATGTCATTAAAGACCACAAGGCCACTTACGACCTCCAAACAGCCTCCGCCATCAACGTCATTTGCTACGTCGACCCCAGAACCGAAACCGTCCACATCACAACAGCAAATCTTCTTTGATGACGACGACGACTTGCCAGATTCCACCCTGTCGGGCATAAGTTTTGTACGCAACTACAGCCAGCAGGAGCCTGCAGAAACCAACTCACGGGCAGCAAATCCCAACAACGGACATGATGACACGCAACAGTCCTCGACTAAAGACGAATCTGTTGATGGCAACAACAATGACGAGAAAATTGTAACAGAGGAGGAGGCCCTGCAGCTACTTGAAAATGATGATGCACAAAATACACCTTCTCAATGAAATGTTCCTACTCAACCATTTCCTATTCGCCACAGTCTGATTTAAGTACTTTTATAACCCCACGCATCCATATTCATAAAACTACTTGAGGGTAAGTCTGACACATATCGTTTGTTCAACACAAAAGATAAGTATCACACTTGCCGTAACTATGTTTATGAATGTGACGCCACGGGCTGAATGCATAAAACATTTTAAAGGTCAAATGTCCCTTAAGGGCTAGGTTCACCGACCAATTTTTCCAAGCCCAGCTTTTTAAAAGGTCAAATATCTTTAAAATGGCCCAATCTTATTACTTTGCACCTGCTCATGAAGTATCAGGAGGACAATTTGATAACTGAAACGACAAATTAGTGTCTGGCCAATCCACTCATTAGCTGAAACAAAGGGTACAGCTTTCGGTAAATGCCGCCTTATTACAAAGAACTAAGAGATTATCTTTTGTATACTGGTAACTTTTGTTTGTACCTCCACGGCAATGATGCCAGAATTCAAAAATTCGTTTCCATTGTCGGGAAAATCTCAAATTTGTCAGAAGTATTTCAAGCTATGCCCTTTATTCGAGGTTTGACCACTCCACACATGAGCAATAACAACAATTGACTGCTATGGTAACTCAGTGACTTGTATTGTGGAATCAAGCAGTCTTGTAATTCTATTCACATGACAGGAGTTCCGAGAGGAGAAAGACAAGATGGCGGCCGCTGATATGGTCCGCATTTCGCGTACCGGTATTGAGAAAGCAAAAGCCTGCCTGTTGTGCGGTATCGAAAAATCTAGGCTGCTCAACCTAAAACTTGCGATGTATGGAGAGGTAAGAACTGTGGATCTCATAGTCCAGATCTTTCATTTGGATGAACTGCGGGTGGAATTCCGTGGTACACCGTCACCACCGTGCAATGAATGTGCACAAGGCCTATGTAGTCTACACGCCAATACGTTCAGTGCAGTTCTTGGTCCATTTCTCAGGCAAGAGACCTTGAGTACACCAGGACTCCTGTATATTTGTAAAAGCTGCATGAAAGACGTTGAAAGTTACGAGAACAATAGAGTTTCCCTCATTTCACAAATGCAAAAGAAGTTTCAATTTTGTCCCGTCAGTACTAACGACGGGAAGGTTGGTGACAGTAGGCCTGTGAGTACCGGTATGAAGAAACCCAACACCACTACCACCACAACCTTTCCTATCAGCCCCAGCCATGCCCAATCAGAATCCCAAGGACAGCAGCCTGGAGATGGATCATCCACTGCTTCACTTTGACAGTGCAGAGAAGAATTAGAAAGTGGTGATGATCAAGTCCCTGGCCCATCTGCAATCCAGGAAGTATCCCCTGCAGTGCCAGTTCTGAGTCTCAAACGAGGAAGAGACACCCCAGCAAGTACGGAGCCACAGCAGAAGCGGCATGGTCAGCGGTCAGAGGTCAATATTTTAATAGCCTCTCTTGAAAAGTTGAAAGTTGGTGCAACCAAAATACATTCAGCCCCTACAGGTGCAAGGAAGAAATTGACTTTTACCAGTGTTGATGAAAAAAAATCAAGAAGAATCCATATTAACTGAGCATTTGTATTCCAAACCAAATCCTATGACAACAAAAGCAACAGAGTTGGCTGAAAAATTATCACAGATTTAGACTCTGGCATGTCTGGTCTTCAGTCGACATCAGCAGGCCAGACATGCCAGATACCCATTGAGGAAATGACTGCCCTCCAAGGTTGCATCTCAAGTCTGAGGGAAATTCCAAAGCTATAGTGAGGCAAGTGCTAGCCTGTTCTTCACTCAGAGAATGTGTGGAAAAAGAAATGATGGAGGGTGTTATTGAGGGACTTAAGAAATTCACACATCATACCTCAGTTGTAAATGTTCTGAAGGATCCTCAATATTTAGCAGAAGATGACGTCTTGAGTAAGATATTTGTATCTGCGCATTCAAGCATGCCCTATCTGACAACGTTACTGGCAAATCTAACATCGAAGAAGGAGACAAACCACAGGCGTGTTGCCTCCGTTGCAACAGTGATTGGCATGCTCTGCCATAGTTACAATAATAAAGCGTCTGCAGTCCAGCATCTCTACTGCACGTTGTTGATGGATGCTGGTGCCAATACTTCCTTGTGGAAACAATTGAATTATGTCCATCTAACTTTGTCGCCGTCTTCCAAGATTGTCCTCCAAGAGCGATTTCGGTCATTTTCGGAACAACAGATTATTCACGTCATAAAGGAAGGAAAATTTGGCAAAATAAATGAAGATAATTTGGATATTTTTGTGAAGACAAAGGAGATGCGAGTAGGTCAGGGGAATAAAGATCTCCATTTCTTCGCCTCTGACTGGACTAAAGATAGACTTGGTGTGGTGGATGAGCATGTACTGAAGGAAGTGTACGCCTCAGGCTATCCCAAGGATTTGGACAATGTGCAAGTGGGTGACTTTTTAGCAAGTGAACAAGAGTCTGGAAAGTACCGAAGTTCATTGCGGACATTTCTAGGACGAATCCTGGTTAAGGACTTTCCATGTTTCAAGTGGATGCAGCTTGTCATTGTGGACCATATTCCACACCATATTCGACAGTTCGAAAGAGATGAGTGAGAAATCTGTTTCCTACATTTTGCCCCTTCAGTTGAAGAACGAAGCAAAGTATGAAGACTGTATTGACATTCTTGATACTTATGAAGAGACAATTGAGAGGCTTTACAGGAAGGCACTTTCGCCAAGACGGCTGATGTTGTTTTGAAAACTTGGGACGCTGGTCTGGATTTAGAAAAGTCGAGCATTTACAGTAAGAGGGGGAAAGCCGAACCCAAGCTCTGATCAAAGGGGTCTGTAAAGGCTGGTTTACACTATCAACAGATTGCCTGCAACACTGTTGATCAACGTGAAATATGATACTCTCTCAACAATTTTTCACCATGTAAACTAGTCCTTCAACACTGTTGATCAACACCTGCGAAAGTCAGCATGTTAATCCAGCAACTTGAGAAGTGGCCCTGCTTATTTAATAAGAAAAGTAAAGATTTCAAAGATCGAGACAAGACGTCGAAGGCCCTCGAAGAGTTAGCCAAACTGCTGGACACAAATGGTATGCTATTTATTGAACAACTGCCCGAACTTTGACGACTGATTAAGACAATAATTGTTGCTGCAGCAACACAGCAAGAATACAGATTGGCCTCTTCCATGTCTGCATCCATATTGGAGTTTGTCTTGATTTTCCCTCCAAAATCCTTCAAAATGAGGCCTACCTGGTCACATGTTTTCTACATAGCCTTCAACATTCATGCTGTTGATGCATGATGTTGTTGCATGTGTAAACTATGCCCGTTGAAGGAGGTTTGTTGAAGGTAAATTGTTGATCAACAGTGTTGCAGGGAATTTGTTGATAGTGTAAACCCAACTTAAGGCACGCTGAAGGAAACGACGAGCCACCAGCCACATCCGGAGCCACACGGAAGCGCGTGGCAAAAGAAAATGTCGGCGAAACGATTCCTCCACTTGAAGTCACCAGTGAAGGCTCAGGTTAGTATTTTATTTTAGGACTACTCAACAGCCATTTGCGTAGACACCAGTGAAAGATTTATAAACTAGGTAATTTAATATTGCAGGCTTACTAGAAGGATATTTGTATTTTATTTTATTTACAGCACAGAGAAGGCACGCTGAAGGAAACGACGAGCAACCAGCCACATCCAAAAGCAAGCGCTCAGCAAAAGAAAAGGCCGGTGAAACGATTCCTCCACTTGAAGTCACTAGTGAAAGCACAGGTTAGTATGACTAGTCAACAGCCACTTGCGTAGACAACAGTGAAAGATTTATAAACTAATTAATCTTGCAGGCTTACTAGAAGGATATTTGTATCAAAAGGTTAAATTTGTATTTTATTTTATTTACAGCACAAAGAAGGCACGCCGATGACTCAGCAGAGCAAAACCCCGACCCTAACGAAGCTGATGCCGTGCCCGCTACAGCACTAAACGTTACATTCAGTGGCAGTGAACCCTGTGACCGCGACCTAAACGAATCATCACTAATTGATGCCATGCCCAACCCTGAGCCCGATTACTTAGACGTGACGTACACAATAGTGAACTCGTCTTCGAAACGCGTGAAAGACAAGCTGTTTGATTCAGAAGGATACGCCTACTCTCTGTCAAGAGGACCACGAACTCCGGTATTTTTTGGTGATGCGTTGTGCGCCCAAAAGGAAACTCATATCCAGCATCTGTAAAACAAGTCGGGGACACGTTTGAATGCGGACCAAGGAGCCACAACCAACAACATCAATCAGGGTGTGACGTAGCAGCAGAAGTAACTACGAAAAACCGACAAACTGCAATCAAAGACACGGTATCCTGCTACGGAAATTGTTGAACGTGTCCTTAAAGAAGAACTGGGAAAAAAGACGTGTCCTTCCTTGCCGAAACTTGACTATCTCTCAAAAAATGTTAATTACGAAAGACAGAAAAGGGATCCGAAAAACCCAACATCCCACGATTTCAGTTTAGCCATGGAACACTTACCATACGATTTCTACCGCACCGAAGTATTTCCTAAGTGAATTCCAGAGGGCGCTGACGACAGCCAGTCAGTCCTTTGCTAGGAAGCCAAGCGAACGGACGCTGGTTCCCCGGGAGCCGCTTTATCCCCAAAAAGTTCCTCCCCCGGTTGGCACTGGGTGCCTGGAAAGTTTTGATAGTCGGGGCAACTGTCAGGGTTGATCTTGGTGATCCCCTTGGCTTTTTCGGGGTCGAGGCGACCTGATTATCGGGCTTTGGACCTCGGTGATCCAACGGGCCACGAACGGGGTTGTGGCACCAGGATGTCGTGTGTGGTCAGCAGCCGGCGTACGGTGCTGAATGAGGGTTGACAGAGCTTGCGGGAAAGGCTCGGGCGGGGCTGGTGCCGGGTCGTGAGTCTGGGGGCATATAGGAAAATAAATGTGACGCCCCAACCCTTCCTCGACCGTCAGGAGTTCGGGGGTTCTGACATGTCGGAGGTATGTTGAGGGCAAGGGCGTCGGCCATGGCGGTCGTCTTCTTCGACGTAGATCAGTAATTATAACAACAATCATCATGATATAATGAGGTAGTTCGTGGCAGCATCCAATCCCGTGGGGCCATCGGGGGTCACGCCCTTGAGTCCGCCAATGAGGAGAGAGCTTGGGAACACGAGGCGAAGTGCGGTCACTCCTGCGGCAGTTCTGGGGTTGCAAGTGAGGTGAACCGAAATGGCGTCAGAAAACGGCAAAAATCAGCAATTGAAGCCCAAAAGCTGGGTGGCAACCGATCGATCCCAAAAAGGGAATGATCTACTGCCACTTGTAATGCAGCTGCAGGCCGGTCGGAACGACGAACTGAGGGAAAAGGCCGTAAAAACCCCGGGGGAGTTGGCCTCGTTCAAGGAGGGGCACCTCCTACAATCATATTCGTGCGATGAAATGGCCGCGGAGTTTCACAAGCTAACGGGATATGAGATAAAGGAGAGTCTCACCATTGCTTTAATCATTGGTTCGTGGTGCCCATGAGCAGCCTGCCATATCATGAACATGATGATTTGATAATAGGCCTAGTAGGCTTAATTGAGGCCGCCTCCTTCGTATGCACCCAGTAGCAGCATGCAGGCATTGCAATGCACAATAGGCCTAATGCAGGTGAGGCAGACATGACAGCTACGGCCTAGGCCTAGGCCTAGCTGCTCGTCGCTGGGCGACAGCCCTACCCCGGCAGGCTTTAGGCCCCTCGGCTATGGGAGCATGGGGGGCCTCGGCCTCCCAGGAGCCTAGGCCTAGGGTAGGCAATGGGCACTGGGCCGGCTGGCCCTGACTAGGTAGCTGCACGTTCACAGGCCGGTGGTGTAGCCTAGGCCTTAGGCTAGGGGCCAAGGCCTGCTTGGCGGCCTACTGGCCTGGGCCTCGCTATTAGGCCTAGGGGCCAACATCCTGGCACGTCCATGCTAGGTCTATGCATGCATGTGATCATGTGCATGGCGTAAGTGTAGGGTCTAGCCTAGACGTCTAGGCCTTGGGTATGTATGTAGGCCGGGCCCTAGGCCTAGGCCATGAGGCCGGCCTATGTTCGGGGGCACAGCAGCAAGGTGTCGGCCTACTGTTCACAGGACCGAGTGCTCGATGGTGGTGGTATACACTGTCACCTTAGAGGAACTTCCTCCAAGCTATCACTAAGTCTAAGGACAATTTTCTGGCGTCTTCTGAATCGGCATGCCAATCGCAACTTCAGCAGTGGCATGAGGATTGAGTGGGAGGTTATTTACTTAAAGGTCAGTGCAACATTCTAAGCCTACTTGGCATGCTTGATAGGAAGTAAAATGGGGGCCTAAATTGGGTTCTTTTCGTTTCCTTCAGACCACAAGGCGATCCGGATGGCCAGTGGGGTTCAACCTATTCGGGACCAACCACCTCCAGGCCCGTCGAGCCCAAACCCAGCAATCCCTGAGGAGGTGAGGGATGACGGCATAAGGAAAAGGGTGAGTGAACGTGATTAAAAAGAAAGGGGGAAAACGGAATAAGTGGGCCTCAAATATAAGCTGATAAACAAGTTGGTGGCTCAGCAGTTTGAGGCAGATGTCGACCAAGTGAGTTCGACGGGTTTCAAAGGTACCCAAATCCAGCGCGGAGTGCGGTGTCCTGGTGAGTAGTCTTCAGCGTTATCAGGGAAGTTGGTGGGATCATGGGATGGAGGTAAAAAATTTATACCTCCACCATGGTGGGATCGCCCTTTGGTTACGGCAGGAACCCGGTCTGGTGACGGTGATCTGGTGATGGCTTGGTTATTGATTCATCGTCATTGGGTAGGCAGTTTTGGGGGTGTGAGCTGTTGGGGTAATTGACTATCCTGGCATGGTGAAAGTTACGATGGTGCATCTTATAAAGCGCTTACCCAAATTGGCCTACGTGCGCAGTGCAGTGTTCACATTCACAATCAGAGCAAGCTGCACTGAGTTGAAATCAGCGATAGCAGGGTGCTTTTTCAACGGACTTCTTTGATTCCGCTGCTTAAAATGGCAGAGCGAACCGCGGCTATTTCAACGAAAAATGATGAAAATACCACGAGTGGGGCCTCTATTGTGCCCGGAACCTCGACTGCCCGAAATGGGAATAAGGTGAGGGGCGATGATAGCCCGGTGAATCGAAGTAATTCGCAACTTACGGGATACAAAATCCCACTGAAGCGGGACCGGCGTAGTTCGCCCGACAGGCCGTCAGCAGGCCTTCGTGATGCGCGTAATAATGTACACGGGGCGCAGGCACATGGCGTTGTACCGGACGATGATGATAATATGCACGAATTTCAGCTGGGTGTGTTTCAAAAAGTGTTCTGTCCAACAGAAAATTTTCACCATTCTTTTATCTACTGGAGAAAGGCTTTCTCTTGAAACTCTACAATATTCATATCAGATCTACATGTAGGTATCATGGAGCTCTAAATTATGGCACTGCAAACTAACTGATCTGTTAACCCTTTAAAGTCAGACAGCAGAAAGTAGTGTTGGTGTCGGACGGAACGATAGATTTTTACTGGAAAGCTCAATAGTTTTTGATACCCTCCTTCAACGACGCCGATCTACAATAAAGGCGCTGTGGTTTTGAAGATCTCCATGAGGAAATAAAGCGATCGGAATTGTCGTCCTGCAAGCAAGCGGCCTTCGTGGCGCGTACAGAAAGAGGTCGGCGAATCGATCAGAGGGTTGTGGGTTCGAATCTCGGTGCCATCAGAGATTATTTTTCGTTTTTTCTCATTTGGCAGCTGTGCTGAGATGTTGACTCTTCAAGAGCGTGATGGCAAGTGAAACCAACTGTGACCGTCCGAGAGGGTGTATCGTTTTCAGAGGTAGTTTGGAAGTGCCTTGTGGCTGTTCGTAATTTCTACCTCTGCCGCTTGGGGTTTATATCTATTAAGATCAGCTTTAAGGCTAACCTCAGAATATGGGCTTACAAAATTTTGGAACATTTTGCTTTAACTGGGCCGAGATATTCATACCCTTACGAAAAAGTCACATGTGTGAAATGAGTTTCACACGTGTAAAATGGCCTTTCACACATCTGAAATTGCATTTCACGCATGTGAATTGCATTTTACATGTGTGAAATATATTTTACATTTTGTTTTACACATGTGAAAAGTATTTCACGCCATGTGAAATGTGTTTCACACATGTGAATGTCATTTCACATCATGTGGAAAAATCCGGAACAAGTTTCACATGCGTAAAATGGTCTTTAACGCATGTGAAAGTCATTTCACACATGTGAATTGCATTTTACATGTGTGAAAAATATTTTACACATGTGAAATGTATTTCCACACAAGTGGATGTCATTTCACATCATGTGAAAAAGTTTTGCATGTGTGGAAATACATTTCACAGGGGCGGATCCAGGATTTTGGAATACGGGGGGGNTGAACTAGAATAAACTTGAAGGAACTTACAATTTGACCTTTTGTTTGTTTTTTTAGGCTGGTAGAATATTTCGCATGTCTCCGCACAGGCTAATTGGTTTCACATGTGTAAACTGCAGTTACGCATGTGAAATTGTAATTTTACGCGTGTGAAATTGTAATTTTACGCGTGTGAAATTGTAATTTTACGCATGTGAAATTGTAATTTTACGCGTGTGAAATTACATTTCACATGTGTGAAAACGGTCAATTCCACGCAAGGGGCGTGTGATTTTTTGACATGCGTAATATATTTCACATGTGAAAAAAAATTACACATGTGATTTTTTCATAAGGGTATTTTCAGAATATCAAAATGTTGATATGCTAAACTCTTTAACTTAAAGCGAATGGCTCGCGGGGTTTGTTGTGGTGCCATGACAGTTGGTCATCGATATCAAGCACCATTGAGAAAAAGGCAAAAGAAGGATTTTAGTTTAATCGGAAATGCATTGGACAGCCAAACTTCGGAGGCGTATTCTGCAAAATCTGCCGCTTCAAAATCAATGGGAATAGTACAAAATGTACATCTTGACCTACTGAATTTGAAAACGTCATTAACCCATTTTAACAAGAACGAGAAAGGAGGAAGTAATGTCCCACGTTCATTCAAAAAAAAACGACGCTGTTGCCCAATGGGAAGAAGACGGTAGAGACGAGATCTATCACAGTATACGGGGATATAAGACGGGTTAGCGAGGAAACCATTACTACCATTACTATCTCCGAGGGCACCAAGGACTGTTGTAGATTCTGTGGGGAAGACTGAGTCAGACTGTTCATCTCCTGATTCTTCTAGTGCATGGACACTTTTCAATATTTCGGATTTTCTTGAGCATGGACACTTCATAATTCTTTTCTCATAGTGCATGGACACTTTTAATATTCTGATCTTTATAGTGCATGGGCACTCATAGTTCTTACCTTCTAGTGAATGGACACTTTTCGATATTTCGGATTTTCTTGTGCTGAGATCATTCTCTCGCACTCTCACGTCAAAGAAATGGAGAATGGTTCAGTATGTATCACTGATGGGGACAATGCGTATATGGTTACGAGTGGGGATGCAGGACAGTTCATGTGTCAGTGTGACTGATATGAGAAGCTCAAGCTATGCTCGCACATTCTCACTGAGGCTGGTGAATGGTCACAACTGATTGACGTGATTGAGAGGTACCAGCACAGCCCTTCACACACCATCGCCAGCAAAAGACCATAAACTGCCGGGAAAAACACCGGGTGAAAAAAAAACCAAGGAAGGGGTCACAGAATGCGAAGACACGTCCAATAACGGAGGTACATGAAATGCCTACAAACCAAAGCCATAGGACACCTGATTTGCATACACAACGCGGGGTTCCATTCACAGAAATTTGGCACAATGACAAGCCATTCGTCACTGAATGTGTGAAACAGTCAAACCAACCGATGGCACCAAATGTGCCATTGCCACATCAGCAAACATGCACGTGAGCCATATGATATCGTCTTCATCCACAAGGAAAGATGGTCGTTTCCTGAAAAGGACTGTGATGGGAATGTGATACGTTGGCTGCCTACGAAAAAATGAGGAATGTTACTGCATTAAGAGAAAGTGTCTGTTGGATCGTCACCCTCATTTTTGGGTTGGATTGGTAAAGGTTGGAAACATCCAGCTTAGAGATTCCTACAAAACCTTCTAAGGGATGAAATACAGAACAAGGCACCCTGAACTGTAGAGGAACCTATGGCCGAATGCAGGCTTACGGGCATGTTTAGCAACCATTGGGAATGAGGTTTAATTCTACCATGTCAGGGTCACAACGGCAGTGGAGGAGTGTTAGGATGAATGTGTTTGGCTTGATTAAGGTTGCATGTACGAACCCACATTACAAACATGACTGTGCTGTACTACATAGAGACACAGAGTACAGGAATTCGTCATCAGGAATCAGCGAAGACATCTTCTGTTGTGCTTCTGCCTATATTTGCGCTAAATTTGTCTTGGTGCACCCTGCATTTTGTATCTTGATTTGGGATCAATATTCTTAAAATTCTTAAATTTAACCAGCATTAAAACTTTAAATTTCACCACAATTACATTTTCAATTGCAGTCAACAGAACCAGAAAGTAAGCAAAGTGCTGCAATGGAAGTTCTGGGTTTGTCCCGAGCCCTTGATGCTCTGGATAACTATTGGCCTCACCCACAAATCAAGCTCATCACAGATGGCCATACTAGTGTGGCAAAGTACGTGAGGGATGGACGAGCCGGCAATGTGACACATTACCTTGACATCTGGCATGTATCAAAGGGTACAGTTTGTTCTCTTTTTCATGTTTAGCTAGTGTAAAAGAAGTACTTACTCAATAATTATAAAAAACTTGAAACATGAGTTCATGGCACCTTGAGTTCAGAATTTCTTTACTAGCGAACTTTAATTTGGCTAACATTACTTCCCACTTGGCTAAAAATATGGACGAAATTCATCTGGAGGTTGTTCCAACCCTGGTGATGTTTGATAAAAAAAGTTCTCTTTTGCAGGAATAAAGAAGAAGATGTTCACGTGGATAAAAAAGTTCCCCCAAATTGCTATGTGGAAGCGCAGCATCATCAATCACCTGAACTGGTCAGCAGTTTCAAGCAACAACAATGGTGCTTTAATTGTGGCTAAATGGAAAACTTTAGCCAACCATGTTTCCAACATCCTCCAACATGAGAGTGAACTTTATCCACGATGTAGTCAGGGAAATATCGGTCCAAGATGCTGGTTTGACCCACGTGGGCACAATTTTCCTGAAATGCATGAAATAAAAGTGGTGTTGATGTGATATAACAGCCCATTGGCCACATTAAAGCATTAAGGTCTGGAAAAATAACCAAATGCTAGCAAAGATGTTAAAAATAGAAAAGACAACATTACATCTGTAGACCTTTCATCAAAGCAAAGCAATTCTGTTATGAGAGGAGAGTATAAATTGGCTGCTTTCTTTGCTCATAAGCATCAGATGCATATGACGCATTATGCGAGAAGACCATCCTGAACAAGGCCGTCCTCAAAACAAGGCCGTCATCAATTTTTTTTGCAGAGAAATTACCGAGAAACTACGAGGCAGAAAGAAAACCGTCGCTCTCACAACAGCAACGTGGATCGCCAGCAGGCAACTTGAGAACGACGCGACGACCTTGCATCACTGGGCAGGGATTAAAGACGGATCGTTCGACGACGAAGAATTGATCAGAAAGATACAACATGAGGATGCCTGGGTAAGCGTTGAGGATCGGATCAAGACGGCCGACACAATGATCATAAATGAAATCAGCATGGTGTCAGCTAAAGTGTTCAGCCAAGTGGAGCTCGAGTGCCGGCGAATACGTGGGAACAGATCATTTTTTGGAGGACTTCAGCTTATTTTGACTGGGGACTTCAGGCAGCTGCCGCCCGTGCCCTGCCGACGGAAAAACGACCTCGGAGAATTTGTTTTTTCGTGTCAGGTTTTCAAGCAAGGTATCAAACACCGATTCAATTTGTCTCAGATACACATACGCCCCTAGGATACTTCGCCCCTAGGACAACTCGCCCATAGGACAACTCGTCACTAGGACAACTCGCCAACAGACAATTCGCCCCTGGACAACTCGCCCCTAGGATAACTCGCCCCCTGGGACAACTCGCCCCCAGCATTGCAAAATATGAAATGCGTAAGATTTTATCAAACAGGCCACTGACCACTAAAAGAAATAAAGTAAGCAATCATTTTTTAAAATCATGACTATATCTTGATCAGAAAAGTAACATCATCTACACTCGGGAAATAATTTCAATTTAAAATTGTTGTAATACAGTGGCACAAGTTCACAGAGTCTCTATTATACTCTATTATCATGATACATGTATTACAAATTGAGCAAAAAAAGATAATTAATCAAGTTTTCTCCTTCAGTGGAACCAACTGAATGAGAGATACTGCTCTTAATTTAGAGCTGTCCTGATTACAAATGTTGAAGTGAAAAAAGACCCATTTTGGACTGAATGATTGGTGTCTTCAGCACAGGGGTGTCCTCCTGGCAGGTTTCACTGTATTTTCTACCCAACCTGCTAACAGAAGGTGCTTTTAGAAAGACACCAACACAGACAGATTTCACAGTGGATAAATCAGTACAAATTGCCAAAATTTACACAAAAGAACCTAATATAGTTGAAACCCGATTTCCATTTCATATTAATATAGTTATATCATAAAGAGATCTCTTTATGGTTATATCAATAAAATTAGCTAATTGAAGTTATAAGAACTCATCTAAAGGACTTCATTATCTAAAATTTTGCCCATCTCGGCATCTGAGGATTCATATCAAAATACATGTACTGGAAATCAGACATTTTTTTGCATTTTGGGAGCGAGTTGTCCAAATGGCGATTTGTCCTAGTGACGAGTTGTCCCGTAGACGTGTTATACTAGTGGCGAGTTGTCCTAGAGGCGAGTTGTCCTAGGGGCGAGTAGTCCTAGGGGCGAATTGTCCTAGTGGCAAGTTGTCCTAGTGGGGAGTTGTCCTAGGGGCGAGAGAACAACAACAACAAATGGAAACCTTCCTGCTTTCTGAATTTGACAATGTTGTAAGGAACGATAAAAAAGTGAAATGCCTGATGACAAACGCCTACGCATTACAACGATTTGATAGTAACCTTCCTCTGCCTGTAGACAGGCTCCTGCAGGAGTGGCCCTTCTTATCGGAACCGGAATATTTTCTCATGCATTTCAGCATCTTGACAGGAGTGAATACCAGACAATTAATAGAAGACATGCCGTCCACAAACCTGCCTTTAACTAGGCTGTTCAACGAACGAAGAATCAGTAGTGGTCACCACAACTCAAAGAAAACTTGAAAATGTTAAAGGGAGCGAAGGCAAGCGGGAAAGTTATGCCTGAGGCAAAGCATTCCATTCAAATCTGACAGGCCTAGATGTGCTGTTCAGTTCTCCCCCCACATAAATAGGGGTGCAGAAATGAACAAAATCACACATTTTATGCAAATATTTCAGCAAAACCAATATGTTCAGTAATGATTTTATGTTGAATGATAAATAATACCATTACTCTCCCAGTACAACAAACATTAGGGAATAATTTCACTGTTTTCATGCTGATTTCGGTTATTTGCAAATGCTCTTTGTTTTCCTAATTAATGAAACTAATGTCATATTTTTCTTTCATGATTATGTAGTTCACATTATAAAATATTATACCTGAAGTTATCATGAAAATCGAACAACTGCAACTAAATGAAAAATTAGTTTGGAAAAATGTTCCGAAAAAGAACATGCCCTTTCAGATAAGTTTTTTTGGGAAAAGTCATATGTCAAGTGAAAGCTGAATATCTAAGCTCTCTTTTGGTATAAGGGTGATTGTTTCAATATTCCTGTATTTAATGAATTTATGTCTGTAATCTGGGAGTAATTTCCATGCCAAATGAAACATACCAGACAACAAATATATTTCTGCAGGTTCCTACTTTATCCATAAGATTGTATCGGGTGGCCCAGAAAAAAACGATAACACTTTTCATTTTAGGGTTATTCAAAAAGTATTAGAGCGACGATTCTTATATTTGGTAGCCGTAATGCCACAGATATAACACATTTCCTGAAAATATCAGCTTCAAACGTTGAAAGACACAGGAACAGCAGCACTTTTAGAATTAGTTGCCAAAAAATGCAGTGCCGAAAGTTATTTGTAATTCCACTAACCTTTTTCAACTGAAAAAATGGTCAGCGTGACCTCAATTTTCATCAGAAACTGCACGCGACTGAAGTCCGTGGTCTACCACTTCCAGCCTTTCTTTCATTAGTCCCTGTTCGTTTTATCTTATTAATGAGTCGACGTACTGAGCCACTTTCCATCCCTTGCCAGGGAACTCCCTGACAATTCTCCTAGCTCCCCATCCTTTCTCAGTACAACACGCCTGAATCACAGCTATATCTCCCTCACTAAAAACCATGGTGCCTTTCTTGAGAAAACATCTAGACTGAGCCAACAGAAGCCCAAGACCGCAGGCCAGGTGTCAGATGTGAAGTGACTGGCATTGCATTTTTAGACCAACAATTTCAAAAATGTTGCCATTTCAATGTCAATCAATCTTTGGAGCTGAAATTTTAAGGAAAGACGCATAATATATATGATTGTTGATGAAAAATATGACAATCATAGCTTTGTATTTTTTGAATAATCTTCAAATATTATATTATGTAACGGTAACAGGCATTGCATACATCTCTGTTCGGCTTTGTTAGTGCTATCGTAGTTTCTTGGTGGTCGGCCCTGGATTTTGCAGAAAAGGAACAAAAGCACAAAAAAAACGATTTGTAAAATACACCATGGCTTTCAGTTTCAAGAGGATTTTTGGGACAATGATGGGGTCATGCACATTTTGTTCCAAAAATTTGTTATTGAAATACATTGTTACATGTATATTTGTGTTAAAATTCATGTCTTAGGATCATCCTATCTGACACATTTACAGGCAGCGTTGATATTCTGAGAAATTTCATGGTCACAGTTGCTGGTGACCAACTCACTTGTGTACGCCTCAGAGCAAGTGTCCTGAGGTTCTTTGCTTCACGAACACCAGAAAAACGATTCAATGATCTCCAGTCAATAGTTATTGAAATGTGGCACACAAAACAAGACTTCCTGGAAGTATGTATTGTCTGAAACATATAACAGTTATATGTTTATCGTGTTGTACAAATGTAGTTTTATCCGGATTACAGTTTGCAGTAGGACTTCCTTCATGGAAGCCTATGCCAGGAGGACACCTTTCTATAATAATGACACCAGGTTAAAAGTAAAGTAATTCCCAGTTTAATTTTCTGAATGCAGGAATGGGGTCAAAGGACTGATATTATTATATTGTCTTTTTTTCAGTTTATTCCCAACAGGAAAATTCCTGATGGTTTATTGGCTGATTTACATTCCTCTTTTCAGAAATGTTACAAGACGTTATACAAAGACGTTTCACCAGGCACCCTCTTTCATTTCAAGACAGTTCTTCACCGAACAAATGTCAACGGAAAAGTGAAGGGTAGATACCAACCACACGAGGACTTACTGCTAGCTGTTGGGGAGTGCCTAATCGCAGAACAAGTAATGGAATTCTTCTGTATGGAGGACACAGTCAGTGAACCACGTAGCCCCCCCCCCCCTGATGAAGGATTTTGCCATCAAGTCCATGGATGAACAGAAAGATGTGCTGCAAGAGGTCTTGACCGAGTTTGTGAAGGTGTTTGGCTATGGAAGAGTTGATGTTCCAGCAGAGGAGATGAAGTCAGAAACAAAGTACCGGGTTATTGCGACATTGCCAGATGGCCCATTCCTCCTTGAACAATATGAGGAAGCAATCAAACCAGACCGCCTAATGAACTACTGTTGCAACCTTTGTCATTGGGCCCGGCAAATGATGGAATTTAATGACACAGCCAAGGAGGGTGACATCACGAGAGTCGCCCTCAACTCGATGTATTCAATGCCATTCTTCTACTCACATTCACACCTTTCAACATATCTGGCCTGGAACGTNTGTACAGCATATCTCACACAAAATAGGCCTATGTATGTCATAATCATGACGGATAATGCGATGCCCACACACGGAGACATCCTAGGTAGGCCCATTTGACGAGATTCTGCAATTTATAAAACCGAAGCGAGGAATTCCCGCCATCTTGAAAATGCAACAAGTAGTTCCAAAATTTCCCATCACGCGTTGCGCGCGCGGTGACAGGTCAGTGCGAGGTAGGAGCGCTACCTGTCGTGACAATGGCATGCCCGTTTACACATGCAACTTTGATGAAATTGTTGGTCTCATCAGGTTTATGCAACAAGTTGCATAAAGTTTCATACGGGCCTTAAGGCATGTGTAAAGGTCTCGGGCCACTTGTGCGTTTTGCGCTGCGTGATGCGTCAAATCTTTTGTTATTTTCCGCCGTTCTGCTTCCTAACAAAAGATTTGACGCATCACGCAGCGCAAAATGCACAAGTGCCCCGAGACCTTTAACGGGCATGCAACTTGTTGCAACTAACATTTAGGATCCAGATCCTATTTTCTGGTGAAGTTGCAACAAGTTGCACGTCGCTGGCCAATGAGAATACAGCAAAAAATCATGTGACGTCTACTAAAGCCAAAAAATGGCTGCCGAACAAAGGATTCCCGCCAAAATTCCTGCAACTTGTTGCGAACTTCTGCAACTTATCGCACTGAATGTTGCAACTTTCTACTTTAACTTTCAGTCCTGTATCAGCATCTCTCCGATGTTCCCCAAACCATCATACGGATCAGGAATGAGTAATTGAATATAAGAAATGTGACGGGTACAACATCAAGAAATGAAGTTGTGACAGACAGATTATCTCCTGACGATGGATAACGGCACTCGAATGGAAGCACCGACTCGGAGCCCTCAGAACTTCAATGACTTGGCAGAATTTGGTATTCGGGAAATAGTCCTCAGTGTACTGAACTTCACCATTGCTGCATTGACCCTTTTCGGTAACGGACTAGTAATGGCAGCAGTTGCCAGATTCCAATCCCTTCGGTCAAATATGTTCCTTTTTATTTGTAACTTGGCCGTGGCGGACTCACTGGTGGCCATTGCCATGGCGATCTTCACGACGTATAACTTGATTTACAAATACAACACGTCGAATATTGTCGTCTGTTCCATTGGTCACGTTTTAGTAATGACTTCCATTTTCTGCACACACCTCAACATGACGGGTGTTGCCGTCGATTGCTCTTTGGCGATCAACCGCCCACTGCAGTACAAGAAGCTGATGACGCACAGAAATATCGCAGTCATCTTCGCGGCCATGTGGGTGTTTTCCATCGGCACTGGCCTCTGCCTCCTTGCTGGAAGAACAGAATGGTACATCTCTGAGTGCACATACGCAGAATTTCATTCACGAGAATACAAGATATACAGCGTTTCTTACATAAGCGTCATGTCCGTTGTGCAAATCGCTCTGTACACGCAACTTTTGACCATTGCTCGCCGCCACCAGAGAATGATTACGAAGGAGACGGCTGCAATATCTCCGGAGCAAGCACTGGCAAATTTACAAACGAAAGCTAACTACAAAGCAGCGAAGATGCTGACGATCATCGTGGTTGTGCTGCTGTCTTAGCTGGGCCCCTCTGATAATTACAGTGATAATACACCTCTTAGGTTTGGGCGTTGTAAATCGCTCAGCGATTGTACTGACCTACACATTGGGCTGTTGTAACAGCTGTTTGAATCCGGTCATATATGCCGCCCGGAACAAGAAGATGAGGAGGGCATTCCGAAAGCTCTTGTGTTTGCCCAATAATTCGATACTGCCAGATGAGGTCGCCTGGTAGATAATAGAGAGTTTGAGATCCGCTACTGTGGATACTTATACGGATACTTATAAAGATACGTACAGTGGAACCTCGGTATTAAGGGGACCACCCACGGGACTGGCGCAAGTGGTCCACTTAGATGAGGTGGTCCCTTTACCGAAATTGTCAGACTCCGACCAAATGTGAAATACATGTATGTATATGACAGTGTATTCCTTCCAAAACTTAAAGGAGCTGGACCTCCAAGTTGTAAACACTCACTCACTGGTTCTCTATCCACGCGACGCCTGCGGTGCTGCCACCTATTGTCGGTGATTTGTACTGACGTGAATGTCGTGAGTGAGTTGCATTGGACCGGGCACCAGTCTTCTAATGATCACGGGGCGCTACTGGTGCTGCCACCTTCACGAAGGAATAAAACTAGTTTGCTGGCCACTGTTTGTAAACAAACCAGTTTGTTTACAACTTGGACGTCGAGCTCCTTTAAAGAACACTTTTTAAATTCATCTTCTCACATGTCATGAAATACTAAGATTAAAGGTGCTCTAGTTCGAATTGTAAACATTACGGTGTGCCACCTATTGTCACTTTCTGGTACTAACAAATCAGATAAAATCGAATTAAATCTCGCCTTTCATAACTTTTTGTTTGTTTTTGAGCGTAAAATCATAAATATTTACAAGAATATTTATCAAGATAGATATAA